>JBBPNB010000476.1:0-17306 GCA_038090635.1 Rubroboletus satanas
TAGCTATGCTCTTGCCGTGGGTTACCCGCCCACACCACCAGGCGGGGGCGGGGGCGGCGGCGGCGGCGGCGGCGGCGGCGAACTTTCATCATCATTTACATCATCCTTAGGTGGAGGGAGCGGTGGGCCTCCTCCTAGCAGAGCCGGGGGTGGCGGGGGCGGGGGCGGGGGCGGAGGGGGCGGGGGCGATAATGAAAGGTCTACCGAATCCGACTCTTCAGGAAGTGTGGGAAGGAGAGGTGTGGCACTGCCGTCTGACATTGATGGTGCACGCCCATGTGTATGAAGTCGTTTCGCGAGTTGCTCCGAGAACGATTGTGTCTGAGGACCACGTGAACCTTCCGTGGAACTGCCACTCGAGCCGACAGATGTGGCATGGGTGTCTTCAGTGAGGGCACTAAACCCACTGCGAGTTGATTGTCCAAATTCACTCCCAACATCATGTTCATCGCCCTGCAAGGACGAATCATGATCAGTATGATCGAAGGAATCATCAGGACGTGGGACAACAAGGTTATTAGAGTGATTCATCCGAGATGAAGAAGGGGTGCCTTCGCCAGGTATGGGTCGGTTCGTCCGCCTTGGAGAACCTCGAATACTCCGGGGACTAGCCATGTGTCCACCTTCTGGAGAGAGCTGTCCGAGTCATTAGATAGTGCAGGAAGCCCTCACGTACAAACTTACAATTTTGACGCCAGCAGCGAGCTGATGTTGAATCTGCTCGCGCACATCTGCTTCATCTGCGTCCATGAACTGGGAGTCGCGACCACCTTGTGCTGTCGATATGCGAGCAGATTTCATCGTCCCGTTGGGTCGACCGCGGGCGGAACCGTCTCTCTTCACGTCAGACTTTCTGGGAGTCGCGTCTTGCGACTCTTGATCCGACCCTTCAGTCTCGTCCCCACCCTCACCACTACCGGCTTTCTTCCTCCTCCGGCCTTTGCCCTCAAGGATATCGATTGTCTTTGTCCGCTCTAGATGTCTGTTTAGCACGTCAATGAGTGTCTTCCGGTCCATGGACCCGGTGTTCGATTCAATGATCTTATCCACTCCTTTTCCAACCTCCTTCAACATCCTAAACAACTCCATGATCTGTGCCTCGAGCTGTGCGATCTGTTCCTCATAGCCAGACTTTTGCACTTCGAGTTGACTTTGAAGCCGAGAAGTCGTTTCGCGGGCGGTCGCCAATTTTTGTTCGAGATGAGACACTTTGTCTTTGAGTTGGCCGACGAGTCCATCAAGACCTTGTGATATCTCCTCTTCAAGTGCTTCTTTCTCGAGTTTTAGACGAAGAGCGTGAGCACGAATTTCGGCAGCCTCGGTCTCTGCCACTTGGAGCCTATCGGATTCGTTTAACTGAGCAATCAGGCGTTGCACTGAATGCCCAATTCTTCGTTCTGCCGTAGCCAGTTTTCCGTCCATAACGATATCCGAGACAACCGAATCCAGGAGCCGATAATAATAGGCAAGCTGCGGGCCCTCCTCCCTAATCAACAATAAATGTCGCATCATGGAGAGGAAGTAATCTTTTGCACGCGAACCCTCCATTCGTGAACACAGCGCATTCCAGATATCCTCTGTCTTGGAAAAGCTGGCCAGGATGGCGTTATCTTGGCGTTCTCTCAGGCGCTGTTCGTCCTCTTCGAGCATAGTTGCAAGCTCATCGAGTTGCGTGTTCATAGCTGGAATACCAAGCTCGCGACAAAGGGGAACAATGCGTGGAAGGCCCGCAGAATCCATAAGCGCGCGGTGGTGTATGCGAACATCGAGGTCGTCTATGACGTCCATGATTTGAACTATCAGGCCGATATTGGGGAGCTTGAGGCCAGCCCATGAGTGGCGGGAATAGAGAAGGAAAGAAAAGATAACCGCACAGCGTAATCGACCAACGCCCCCCCACCTCCACCGGCGCGCTTGTATTCGTCACTGGCGCCAACAAGGCTACCCATTTTACCCCTTCCTCGGAGCGTACCTTCGAGCGACTGGAACCAGTAATCATAACAACCCGTCGAATCGCCATTAGCCTGACTGAGAGAACCTAGACCGTGAAAGACAAGATCCAGGGAATCTTTGCTGCAGTAAACGATCGACAGCAGCACCTCTATGATTGTCCGACGGGTTGGTAGGTGAGGGGAACTGAGAGCGGATGTTATCTGAGTTACGATATTGGGGATCTTCATGGCTTCCCGGACACGAAGCTGTAGTGCGCATGAGACGGGTGGGACATGAAAGGCACAAGCTAACTTACAGCATTGTTGAAGATGACCTTTAAACATTTAGCGATTTCGTGCTCTAATGATATATCGGCAGAACTCCTGGATGAAGAAGGGTGAATTATTCAAGCATTGGAGAGGAATGGTAATCACCTCTTGGGCTTGCGACTAATCTGCGCGAGGGACTGCGCCAATACCGCTGTGCCACTGTGACCGATGAAATTATCGAGCCAACTAGGGGAAGCGTGAGTGGCATCCGAGGATGCGGAGACATTCATCCTACCTAGTTTCATGCCCTCGTAGCGAGACCCAGACGCTGGAAACTTGCTTGGCGTTGATGGTTCCATCCAAGAACTTGCGTATATACCACTCGGGAGAACCCTCGCCGGATAGAATGTCCTGTCCTGCATCGCCTTGCTTGCGAGCCTGATCGCCTCTATTTCGCTCTTCTTGCCATCGCATTTGCTCCGCAGCATGGACTATATTCCACTTCTGACTGATGGAGAAGTTGTCCACGTTGCGTAGATCGCGCTGCTGAGCGACACGGACGAAAAGGGTTTCGATCTCGTCATCTTTCTCTGGGCGGGGAAAATAAAACTCGTCGGTGTGTGGCTTGTGGAATATATGGGAAAGATGAGTAGAGTGGCTGTCGGAGTGCATTGTGGAGCTCGAGAAGCGGGAGGATGGGTTTTCTTGAGCGTGGAGAGCCCGCAGCATAGTACTCGCGACACTAGGAGAGGCGGGGATGGGGGCAGGACCGAACTCGGAGCCTGAAGGACTTCTGCGACCGGAAGAGGCGGAGGCTTCGCTCTTACGGAGTTTGTGGGAGGTGGGTGTCTTTGGACGTTTTGCGGGGAAAGAGGCGAGAGAGTCATTATAGAGAGTGGACGAGTCTGCAGTGCTGAAAGATGAATCGGGTCTGGCTGGGGAGGGTGCGGCGGAGACTTTGTCTCTCTCAAGCCTTGCGCGGTGCAAGTTCTGGTAGTTGAGGTTGAAATCTGTGCCGTCGGCGGTGAGAGTGGGATTTGTGAGGGGTGCGGATATGACAGAAGTGGTGGGGCCGCCACGGAGACCTTGAGAAACAGTGCTGACTGCGAGGGGAGAGCGGGCTAGTGAGGGTAGCTTGTCGTATGGAACCGAGTCAGCCAAGTCCTGGGCTGAAACAGACGAGTTCCGGGGCCGCTGCTTCTTCCGGTTGAAGAAGGTGTCCATGGCCTTGAAGGTCTGTCCGTCGTTGTCGTTGGCCACAACGTGCCCCCCAAAAATGAGCCTGGTCACTGGCAACTTGTAGTAGTATTAACTGGCATCAACTCAAGTCGTAGTACAACGTTCAAGCTTGACAGTAATCAAAACACATGTCAACATTCCTCGTGCCAATATGTTCAGTACATATACTCGTCACAAGGACGACATGTTCAAAAAATTAGTGGGACCATCACTTGGGTCATAGGCAGTCCAGTGCCTCGCCGATCCCCCATCCCTAGTCATTCCCAGTGGTCGCGATCACCGCAAGACCGAGCCCAGTCCCCAGTCTACAAGGTTTCATCCTTCCCCCACTCCACTCCCGATCCCCCACACGCACACCGCGCATGATTGGGGGCGCACACGTCCACTCGCTTCGGTCATCGCTCCACCGAGTGCGTCACCCAGCATCCTGCCACCTGGTTCTGCGACGAGCACCACGCCTCATCCTGGCCTGCGTCACACAAAAGAACAATGCTCCCACGACAGCTCGCTGGATCCGAAAGTACTAGCTACTCTGAGCTGCATTTCTGTGCGTGCTCATGGCCCAGGTTCAACGGATCAGCGATCAGTCTATAACCAATGTCATCACCACCCGCCCTCTCTGTGCGTAGTCACATAATTCAAGCGTCCACACACTCATCTCAGAGCAATCCAATCCTGCTGCCCTCGAGACGAATCTCTGTTGCCCCTTCCGTGGAAGAGGCAATTTCAGCAAGGAAAGGGACCCTTCAAGACAGTTGTGCTGGTCCTCGAATATAGACATGATGAGTGAGCCGGGTAGGATGACATGGGATACAGCCGTATCATTGGACACGCTGTGCAAATCACCAATCACGTTGACCAGGAAACAAGCCAGAGAGCCGAAAGGCAAACTTGGAGGTAGTGTGCAACGATCGAAGACAGGTCTTGGCCGTCATTGTGTGGAACCATCATCCTCGAGGGATCTTGTGCTCGTAATGTAGGCGACATTGACCGACTCAACACAGACCGGTTACAGAACGTCCAATAACGCATCGGAACCGAGCAAACGTTACGTGGCTGGGTCGAAGTATGATGGGGGTGGGAGGGCCACGTCTGAGAAGACTAATGATGGTGAGTTTCACAAACCAAACCCAGAATTAACGAGAGCGCTTCCTGTGCGTATCGCATTCGATAGCCAAATGCAATCCAATCTGGTCTTCCACGTCGCAAGCCACCTTGAAACCATGTCGAGTTCGCTACGCACATCGACGTTTAAGGGATCCAGCACCAAGACTCTGCGGCTTCAACGAAGACACAGAGAGCTCCGCGCAGCCCATGGCGCGCAACCAAGACTTGAAAGCGCCAAGATAGAGCAGTAGGCTAGCCCTTCAGAGCCCACCTACGACTCGTGGGGGAAGTCAAAGACTGGGGCCTTGGGGAACATGTGCGTGGGCCTGAATAATGTGGGTCAACACAGATGAGGGCGTTTCATAGCAAAGGAGGAACTCGAGAACGACAAATGGGCAGTGCGGGCAGAAGTGCCCTGTGCGTGGCCCACGTTACGTACCACAGGTGATTGCTACAGTCCGCCACCTGTCCGTGCGCTGCTCTGCCCCCGGTCGCGCCGAAGGAAAACCGCGACAACTCTCTAGCATTCATCTTCGAGGCTAATTACCCTCTGTCACGCAGAGTATCTCGCCCGTCCGGTATCATCATGCCCCTTTTTGCACGTTGATTGGACACAATGAAAGCGTTTGCTTTCTGTGCGTCGTGTCTGTGTCGTGAAAGGGGTCCCCGAGATGATACAAAGGGGATACTTGTCCGTGCGTGGACAAACGAGCGCATCCTGAATCGAGAAGAATGCGTTCCGGAGATATGTTGAGGCACTTAGGAAGGCTTCATCACAGACAATGGAGACGGTGGACGAGCAACCCCCCTGCGACGCGCAAGTTAAGAATCCTGATGTAGAAGCAACAGGCCCCGCCTGTCAGCGACGTCGTTCCATGTCGCAGTTGACCCACACAGGCAAGATGGTATGCTCCCTCCGACCTGTAGATTCTTAGGGTTAGAAATCATCCCGGGTGAGGGATGGATCTTTTGGTTAGAAGCGGCGGAAAGCTCTGTGGCAGTGGATGCAGGATGACGAGAATGAACACCTGGGCGACGAAGGTACCAAGTTGGACAGCGCTGCACTCGAGGGGGAGGTTGCGAGAACAAAAGCTCAAACGCGTTTCTTTTGTGGCCTGAGTAATATTTGGTTCGGACAAACAACGCGAACGCGTCGTATATATTAATATTATCTACTGTATAGCTAACATTGCACCCTCCCCAGGAGTGCTGTACTGGGTGTGTTGCCTGGATTCGTGAGGTTGCATTCATCTTGGTCGTTTCAGGACAAAGTGTCCGCATTGGCCAAGCCGAAGTCCCGAAACGCAAAATGAGGCAATTGTTCGAATGCATCAACTAGTCAATTCATAACGTGCCAATGAAAGTTTCATGAATGACTGTGTTCCTGGATCGCTTGCCAGAGGTACAGCAATGAGTGCCCGTGTGAAAGCCAGAAGCCCAGGTTTGGATGGATGTTCTGGGAAAGGTCCACTCTGCGAGCGGTTGCCGTGATCCCTCTGAGATGGTTCGTTCCGTAGATCTGCGAGAGGACAACGGGAACATGTTGCGGCACGTGGTTGTGAGAATATGCATTGTCACGGTGGTCACGTCACGACAAGACACCAGCATCTGACAGACATTGACAAGGACAGGCTGCAGCATTCTCGACCACGACCACGACCACGACGATACTGGCCCATTGAATGGCCGAAAACATCTACAGCAAGGGGACCAGAGTCTGGTTCGAGGACAAAGAACAAGCTTGGGTATCCGCAGAGGTCACCAATGTTACGAAGGGCAGTGACGACGCCATCAAACTCGTCTTCCTCGACGAACGAGGCAAGGTACGCGTCGATACCGCCATCCCCTCCTCCTCACCATCCCATCTCCTCATCAGGAAATCGTCATCAATACAACCGGAAAGGATATCAAAAACGGCAAGGGAGGTCTTCCTCCATTGCGCAATCCTCCGTTGCTAGAAACCGCGGATGATTTGGCCACCCTTTCCCACCTTAACGAGCCTTCAGGTAATGTTCCCCACATTACATCCCTCTCCTCCGTTGTCTCAATCTTTCATCCAGTATTGCACACGATCCGCAACCGCTATGCCCAACACAGCATATACACCTATAGCGGCATCGTCCTCATTGCTGTCAATCCCTTCCAACGCGTCACTCTTTACGGCCCAGAGATTATCCAAGCTTATAGTGGTCGGAAGCGAGGTGAGCTAGAGCCCCACCTCTTCGCCATCGCCGAGGACGCGTACACTGCGATGGCCAAGGAGGGCATGGGTCAAACCATCATCGTGTCTGGCGAGAGGTAACTTTCCTTCTTTTGCTCTGTCTTCTGTATCTCATATACTTCAAAGTGGTGCAGGTAAAACTGAGTCGGTATGTTGTCCCCGACCGCTGGTTCTACTTCCGTTCCAACCCCTCTTCAGGCTAAATTCATTATGAGATATATCGCATCGGTCAACCCCCCTGGCTCTGGAGCCAAGGCCAAGACAAAATTGTCGCTAGATGAGTCAAGTGAGATAGAACGGCAGATCCTGGCTACGAACCCGATCCTCGAGTCCTTTGGGAATGCGAAAACAACACGTAACGACAATTCGTCGCGCTTTGGAAAATATATCCAGGTCTGATCATTTTATGCGCCCTTTGGTTATCAATTCAATTGGAAATTTTATAGATTCTTTTCGACGGAAGACCACAGATCGTCGGTGCGCGCATTCGCACATACCTTCTAGAGCGGTCGCGCATCGTCTTCCAACCAACTACGGAACGCAACTATCACATCTTCTATCAGCTGTGCGCAGGCGCCCCCCTGAAAGAGCGGAAAGACCTTGGGTTAGATACGGATGTTACGAAATTCCACTACCTCAAGCAGGGTGGACCTACTTCAACACCCATCACAGGAGTTGATGACGCCGAGGAATTCCGCGCTACTCAACAAGCTCTTTCGACCGTCGGCATCAGTGTTGAGAAGCAATGGGCTGTTTTCAGGCTCCTTTCTGCTCTTTTACATCTTGGCAACGTCAAAGTTACCCAGGCTCGAAGTGAATCGTCCATTGATGAAGAAGATCCTGCTCTCATTTTGGCTACTCGGTTTTTCGGTGTCACACTCTCCGAGTTCAGGAAGTGGACGATTAAGAGGCAGATCATTACGCGTTCCGAAAAGATTGTCACAACTCTGAATGCCGCGCAGGCGACGGTAGTCAGGGATAGTGTGGCAAAGTTCGTGTATGCATGCCTATTCGAGTGGTTGGTTGCAATTGTCAACGAGAGTTTGGCCGGAGAAAATGGCGATGCTGCAGAACGCGCAGAGATGTTCATAGGCGTGTTGGATATATATGGATTCGAGCACTTCCAAAAGGTGGTCCTTATTCGTGTGCAATGGCATTCTCAGCTCACTTCTCTCTGCTTAGAATTCTTTCGAACAATTCAGCATCAACTATGCAAATGAAAAGCTACAACAAGAGGTGAGTGCTGGTAATCTCATCGTGGGCGGTCCTGATGTTCTTCGTTTGTAGTTCAACTCGCATGTGTTCAAGCTTGAACAGGAAGAGTACATGAAGGAACAAATAAATTGGACATTCATTGATTTCTCAGACAACCAACCCTGTATCGACGTCATCGAGGGCAAGCTTGGTGTTCTTGCTCTGCTTGACGAAGAATCCCGTTTGCCCTCAGGCAGTGATGCTTCTTTCCTGCAGAAACTGAACGGGCAACTCTTGAAGCCGGTCAATAAAGCTGTCTTCAAAAAGCCTCGGTTTGGGAACTCTGCGTTCACGATTGCGCATTACGCGCTAGATGTTACATATGAGGTTGATGGTTTCCTGGAGAAGAATAGGGATACAGTACCAGATGAGCATATGGTACTACTGGCGACGACAAAAAATCCTTTCTTGAAGGAAGTTCTGGAGACCGCTCTTGGCTCAGTCAAGTCAGCAGATAAATCCGGCGATCCTCCCCATCCTGGTTCTCCTTCCCTCTCTGACTCGGGCAGTGGTGGATCTCGTCGGTCGTCGATCATACCTGATCCAGGTCGTTCAACGCTGGTAGCGTCAACCACGCCGAAGAAGCCAGGCGCGGCCATCAGGAAACCCACGCAAGGCTCGATATTCAAAGCGTCGCTAATCACGTTGATGGACACGCTCAGCATCACGAACGTCCACTACATCCGATGCATCAAACCGAACGAAGCCAAGAAACCATGGGAGTTTACACCTTCTCAGGTTCTAGGCCAGCTTCGCGCTTGTGGTGTTCTGGAGACAATTCGTATCAGTTGTGCAGGATACCCTTCTCGGTGGACGTACGAGGAATTTGCGGAACGGTGAGTAACTGTTTAGATGCCGAACGCCTGACTCAATCCGCCCTCTAGATATTATATGCTTGTTCCTTCAGCAGATTGGCAACCTATGATACAGAAATTAGAACTTAAACCTCTTTGTTCGCTGATCCTGGAGAAGACGATCAACGACCCCGACAAATACCAAAGTGGCCTTACCAAGATCTTCTTCCGCGCGGGTATGCTTGCTGCGCTCGAGTCTCTCAGGTCTGAAAAACTCAATGCCCTTGTCACCATCGTCCAAAAGAATATGCGACGGCGCGTGGCTGTCAAGAGGTACCAGGAACTCCGTAGTGCTACAATCAAAATCCAGACGTGGTGGCGGGGTATCTTGGCAAGGCGGCTGGTGGAGAACATCCGCAGAGATGTTGCTGCGAAGAGGTTTCAGGCAGGCGTTCGACGTTTTCTTCAAAGATCGAAGTTCCTCCAGGTTCGCCAAGCAGTTATCGCTGTACAGAGCCGTGAGTTCTGGGAGTTACAACATAGACTTAGCTCATTGATCCATGGCACACTTAGGCGTCCGTGGGGTACAGGCTCGGCGAGCGCACAGGCAGGGGAGGACACTACATGCAGCTGTGCTCTTGCAATCCCTGTCCCGCGGAGTGTATGCTTCTTGTTCCTTTTGCCTCGTCTAGCATACTGATGAATGTTATACAGGTTGTACCGCCGTTCATATCGATCTGACATCAAACATGTAGTATACCTGCAGTCTTGTGTCAGGCGGCGTCTTGCCAGGAAGCAACTCAAAATTCTCAAGGCAGAGGCGCGCTCAGTGTCCAAATTCAAGGAGATCTCCTACCGTCTTGAGAATAAGGTTGTGGAGCTCACTCAAACGCTCCAGAAGCGGACGGAAGAGAAAAGAGCTTTGCAAATCCAACTCGAGGAGCTTGAGAAGCAGATCCAGCAGTGGAGTTCGAAACACGAGGATGCAGACGCCAAAGCCAAGTCTCTTCAAACCGCATTGCAGACTGCAGAGGCTGGGCTGTCTCGGCGCGAGGAGCTCCTCCAAGCAAAAGTTGACGTTGAAAAACGCCTAGAAGACGCAATCGCCAAAGCAGCCGAGAAGGAAGAGATGATTCAGCGGTTGACTAACGAAGTGCTCGCACAAGCCTCTCAGCTGCAGTCCCAAGAAAAGGCATTTGCTATTTCGCCAATGAGATCCTCGGAGGATGTTTCTGTCATTGCGACCCTCAAGAATGAAGTTAGCAGTTTGCGCGAGCAACTCAACCGTGCCAATGCGTACAATGCTCTGACGAGAGGCACTCGAGAGCCTCCGACCTCCCCGACTTTCGTACCTGCTCTCCGCATCCCCGACGCCAATGGTGCCAATGGTCTCTCGTTGGCCCCTCCTCTCCATCCCAGTCGCCACCAACGACGGCACAGCTCCGCAGGTGTCCTGCAGCTCAGCCCCTCCGAATACCGTACATCTGCAGATGAGCTGATGATCGATGTTAAGCGGAGCCAAGCACTTAACCAACGAGCGGTCTCTGTCGCTTACAATGGGGAGGATAACGTTCTCCGAGTACGGACCAACGGCGTGGCCGATCTTCGCAGTTACGATGACTTGGCAGAAGAGAAAATTAGACTTATGCAGGATATCAAGCGTTTGGATGAGGACGTTCTCCTAGGACTGATTCGGGGTTTGAAGATTCCTGCGCCCAGCATGACGAATCCGTCTGCTGTGAAGGAAATTCTCTTCCCGGCAAATCTCATCAGCCTCGTCACGAACGAGATGTGGAAGTATGGCCTTATCCCGGAAAGTGAGCGCTTCTTGGCCAATGTCATGGAGGCTATCCAAGCGCATGTTATGGTTAGTTCTCTTCCGTTCCTTTCGGACCCTTTTTGAATCCTCGATAGTCCTTCAATGGAGAGGATGCCATTGTCCCGGGCATCTTCTGGCTATCTAACGTTCACGAGATGCTTTCCTTTATCTGCGTCGCGGAAAGTGACATGGTACAGGGCATTGGTCCAGGAGAAGAAAACGCTGTTCGCGAATTCGACTGGAATGATTACGAACGCCTTGTTACCGTGGTGAAACATGACCTTGGTAGCCTTGAGTACAACATCTACCACACTTGGATGCAGGAGACCAAGAAACGTCTTTCCAAGATGGTAATTCCTGCTTTGATTGAGAGCCAGTCTCTTCCAGGGTTCACCTCAAGTGATGGAGGTGGACGATTGTTCAATCGCATTCTTAATGCGAACAGCCAGCCAGCTTATAGTATGGACGATATCCTGAACCTACTAAACAAGATCTGGAAGAGTCTGAAGAGTTATTATATGGAGGATTTAGTGGTACAACAGGTCCTCACCGAACTGCTCAAGCTGATAGGCGTCACAAGTTTTAATGATCTTCTAATGAGGAGAAACTTCTCTTCCTGGAAGAGAGGTATTTCGTGTTTTTGATCTTCCCTTCTGTGGCGCTAATTCTGTGCTCGTTTGATAGCCATGCAGATTCAGTACAATATCACACGGATAGAGGAATGGTGCAAGTCGCATGATATGCCAGAGGGTACACTCCACTTGGAGCATTTGATGCAAGCTATCAAGTTGTTGCAACTGAAAAAAGTCAGTGAAGAACTCGAACCCATCCTTTGAGGAAAGTTGCTGACTTAGAATGACAGGCGACACCTGCCGATATTGAGATTATTTATGACGTCTGCTGGATGCTCAGTCCTATGCAGATACAAAGAATGTGTACTAACTACTATGTTGCGGAATACGAGGTGGGTCTACTACTTCCTACCGACTCGGTAGCGCGATTATACCCCACCCTTTCCAGAATCCCATCTCTCCTGAAATTCTGCGCGTCGTTGCCTCTCGAGTGCAAGCAAATGATCGTAATGACCATCTCCTTCTCTCACCCGAAACAGAAGAAGTCAGACCATACGACCCTCCATATCCTCGTGAGGTCTCAGGGCTTGAGACGTATGTTCCAGCATACCTCAACGTGCCTCATCTCCGGCGGTTAGCTGCCCTTGTCGCATAATGGGTCTTTCCGCTTTGCTCGTCTTTATGGTTCTTTCTGGCTGTCGATGGGACGATAATTTTGCGTTTGCTATCCGTTTACACTATGTATTCTTTTTTCTTCGGATATTCTTCAGATAATATCAACGCGGTTTCCTGGAGGACACGATATATAAAATAGAAACGACAAATAGAATGACAAGACTGTGGACAGATCTAGAACCTCAGTATATAGTTAACCGTTTAACTCTGAGTCGGTCAGCACAACTGTCGAACCATCTTCTAGTTGCCCCGATAACTCCAAATGATTATGCAGCACACAACTTCCGGTTTCCGCGGACGATCGCTTCAAATGTAGTGCCTGACCTAGATGAATCACTGAGCCGCCATGGCAAAGGAAAACTTACGGAAGCTGTATGGGACACGTCAAAGTGTTGAACAACCAGGTCCAGCGCCTTACCCGTGACGGTCGTCTATGGTACGTTAGAGAATGAAAGTTTGATGGAAACCTACATCACCTTTCGGAACCATAAAGCGGATTCTTTTGCTGATCGGCCGACGATGTCAAGACGCGCAGTGACATGAAGACGTTGGTCGACGGGTACCATAGAACCTCTGTCCTTGGGATCTCCAGGAACCGCTGTGTGACGCAATTTCATTAGATTGACCTTTTGCAGCTGCGCTCGTTGTTGAGAATCGGGAAGAAGATTCCTCCGCCGACGTGCCACCACAGGGGTGTGGGATGTCGAGGTGCTAACGCTCGCCGAAAACCTTTGGGCAAGAACGGCACGAGCAGCTTCGTGTTTCACAACATCTTTTTCGGTTGTAAGGCCAATGCATGAGTGAGACTGCATATGACGGTGACTAGGAGTCGTGTAAGATATCTCGGCAGATGCGGACGCAACTATACCTGCGAACGTACTCGATGCAAAATGAAAGTTGACAACCAGGACAACCCCTTAGGACTGCCTCGTGGGATTCTCCCTCTCGAGCAACAGCGGTCACCCCGGTCGCAAGAGAAGGCTTGCTACATCCGGAAAGGGCGCACTTCGAGCGTATCCGGGTGGACTCGGACTCGGATGGATGAGGCTGTTGCACAGCGGAACAATCGTGGAGGTCTGGTGAGATATGAAGTTGGCAAAACCACCCCAAACAGGTGCATTGAGTGGGCAGAAAGTCAAGGACATTGCACGACTGCAGGGCACAGTGCTTGCCAATAGGATCCAAATCCATCGCACTCGGAGGACAAGGTATGGTAACATTACGTAACCACGGGTCCCGTTCAACAGCAATCTGTTCAAGCCAAGATAATTGCCTCCATCCACACAAATAACAAAGCGCACATTTTGTTGACATTGGTGCTCAAAGAGAATACATGTGATGACGTCGTTTATGTGGATACCAATCTCGACGATAATCCACACTTTTTCGACAAGGGAATGGCAATGTGGGCCACAGTGGCTGGTAATGCGACAGTGAATGTGTGAGAAAGATGGCAAGGCGGTCAAGACATCTAGTTTTTCCGACGGAAAGAAGACCCTGGATGTGGTTGATATTAGTAGGGCGCATAGGTAGACAATCATGAAGATCCAACCCTCAGTCAGTCTCGCCTTTCCACCGGTGGGTTGGCATAGCACACTCGCACAAGAGCCACACAGGACCACTGATTGCGCGTGCGAGAAAACGGTTGTAATTGCAAAGCAGCCTACAGGTCGGCAGGTATGTGAGTATCGCAGATCGCAGATGACAGCAAAGGAGACAGACCTGGGCATTTCACATCCATGAAGTACGAGTTAGGCGATTGTACGAGACGTTTAAGCTTGTGGTTTCTCCTTTCATGTTCAGCAGAAGGGTTCAAAAGGTCAACTGCGAGAGGCTGGTGGACGTTGTCAGAAAAGAAACGGCGTGGAGAAGCACTTTGGACATACCATGATTGTGGGTGGTAGCCTTTTTGACGATGATGATTGTGTATGAGGAGAGTTGAAGGTTAAAGTTAGTCGGGGCTTGATACATTTCAATCTCCGAACGGCATGCTCCGGGCTGTGCCTGGCGTAAGTGATTCATGGATGCTAATAATAATAGCACAGTCCTCAAGGTCGGACGCAGCTATTGCTGCACTCAACCTCAACAGTCATGAATATCATCGTATGTGTAGTCGCAGTGCGCTAAACCTTTCTGATCCCCATCCCAGGAAACTCTCTTTGGAAGGACTGTCACTCCCGCCGAACGGCTCCGTCAACACCAGCGAGCTCTCACAAAGGCTCAGCGCGAGCTCGATCGGGAGCGCTCAAAGCTTGAGCAGAGTGAGAAGAAACTCGTCGCAGATATAAAGAAGAGCGCAAAGGCTGGTCAGATGGTATGTGGCCTCCAGCACCCCAAGCAACCTTCGTCAATTATCTCAGTAGAACGCATGCAAAGTTATGGCCAAGGATCTCGTTCGCACCCGAAGATACATTCAGAAGTTCTATCAGATGAAGACACAGCTGCAGGCCGTTGGCCTGAGGATACAGGCCCTTCGTAGTAATCAACAGATGGCGGAGGCCATGCGTGGAGCGACAAGAGTGCGTCCCATGATTCGTGTCTACATCTCCCGTTTCCATAACTGCTGTTGGTTGGCAGGCTATGGCTTCCATGAATCGTGGTCTCAATCTACCGGCCATCCAGAAAATCATGAACGATTTTGAGAAGGAAAGCTCGATGATGGATATGAAGGAAGAGATGATGTCGGACGCTGTTGACGACGTGATGGATGACGAAGTTGAAGGCGAAGAGGAGGAGGGCGACAAGATCTTGAGGCAGGTCCTCGATGAAATTGGCGTCGACCTTTCCCAACAAGTATGTATTGGCAGCCAATCTCGGTGGACCACTCGCTGACATGATGAAATGTAGCTTACTGAGGCGCCAACCGGACTTGGTGTCATATCCTCGCCCCTTACCGAGAGTCGTAGACCAGTAGCAATCGGAGAAGCAAGCGGGCCATCTCATGGAGACGACCGCCAAGGCGGTGATGTTGGTGTTGCTGATGAAGACTCCCTTCAGGCACGTTTGGATGCTCTACGTCGTGGTTGACTGCAGCACTCTATCCTTACCCATTACGGAATGGAATTGAACATGTATGGGGGCTCGAGGATCTCGTTCTGGTGTGCATATAATCTTGACTGTCTTGAACTTTGGCGCGACATGCAGTTGAACGAAATTGCCCATTAATCCATTGTTTCTGGCATCGGGAAACCGCTGTAACAAAAATCTATTTTCCGAAGTGCCGGTCGTGAAAGACTAGGGTTCGCACTTGGGCGATTACACCGGTTGAACGATAATAGTACAAGTATGTCTACAAGTGCCTTTCGTTCTGGGCCCATAACCCTGGATCGGGAAGAAAACTACGAAGTTAGTTTCAATGTTCGGGAACCGCCTCACTTGACCCTCGATTGCATTAATTATTCAGCCTTCAAGCCTTCAGACTGACGATATCCTTGGCTTCCTGCATACTTAGCGTCCAAGAAATGCCCGATCCACTGTAGAATGACTCGACGTCCTCATCCTAGTCGAGCATGAGATCAGTGGCGTTGGTCGTAGCACTAGACCTAACTTACACTGTCAAGGTTCAGTATTGAGGAGATCTGTTGAAGGCGGACGAATTTCTCTCGAATGTCACCGAATACCGTTTGGGAGGATAGATATGTCATTATGGAACGGAGATCGCGGTCAAAACGTATTGCGCCCAACTAGTGAAGGCGTCAGCGAGAAACATGAGATCAGAAGTTTTGGAGATGCCTCAGAGTAATGGAGGGTCAAAACGTATTTCTCCCATGGACGGAGAATAACATCAAGAGCAAGACCAAACAGAATGCGATAGTTGTTTTCAGTGCAAGCATCCTACTCTTTCGTGTGAGCGCCAGTCTTACGAAAATCGTAAAACTGACCTTGTACCCATCTGTTAGCCCCTCCCACACCTTCACAAAGCGTTTCCTCACAATGTCTTGGTACTCTGCGGTTGCATACCCGTCTTCGTTCAGAACATAAGAGACATCTTTATAGACATCGGGTATCAGACTTCGTAGCCTTGGTCGCATCAGTTGGTTAAATAACTGGTCTATACCGGCCTGGAGGGATTGTCAGCCCATTGCTGCAGGGCCATGTAGAATGATTACTCTTAAGGTTGCCTTGAATCTGGTCGTAGAAGTAAGCAAGCTTGCTACAATAGTCTTTACTCGTGGCTGTTCAGTATTGAGGAATAGCTGTGTGATGGCAGGCTGGGAAAGCAGGTCCTTCATAAGTCTTTCCATATGCGAGGAAGATACATCAAGGTCGTTCAAGAGTACCTTTCAAGAATAAATTAGGCATGCGACCTAATCAGAAAAGACAAACGAACACACGAGAAAGGATGTTCGACCTTCTTTCTCAGTCTTCTCGGTTCGAACGCCTGTACCGACTCGATAAATATCATCCAGTTTCTTTTTAATACCGCCAGCAAAATCATGATCCAGTATGTCCTTAAGAAGGTCAGTGGTCCGGTCCAAAATTCCGAGAGAGCCCATCGACAATAGGCGCGTATATACGGTTTTCAGGATATAGAAAACATCATCTGGGGTGGTGGTGGTCGCAGGGGTTTGAGAAAAGTCAGGGCTGGCGAGGTGTTGAGCCTATGGTTACCTAGTTATAGGATATTTGGCAACTCAGAGGCTTACAGACGGACCTTGTCAATGATCGTGCGGATATACCAGATCTCCATAGGGATATAACAAGAATTCAACAAATCTTCAAACTCTTTCTGGGAGGATGTCGCATCCAACAGCGCGACGGGCTCAACAGGGAACCGAGAGTAAACGTGGGGGTTGGAAGATCCAGAAACTGGTGGTAGGTTCCGGTCAATGGTGTCGACTTCCCTATCTACAGTTACCTCCTCTTCCTAGGTTGTCATTGTTAAGAAACACAGTGAGCAAGCGTTCAATATGGAGACACACCTGTAACTGTTCGACGAGGAACTTTCGAAACAAGTTCCATCGACCACTCATTCCGGCGATCTCGGACAGGGTCTTGTCGATCTCACGTGGATCAACCTCGTCCATTTCTACGGTAGTCGAAAATTGCTTTCGTGGAGCAGACACGGGTACCACTGAATTTGAGATATCTGACAGCTGGGACAAGCTGAACTCAGTCAATAATATAGGAACAAGAAAGTTTCCACCTTTCTCTTGATCGATCGGTCCTCCCTCCAGGCTTCAAGCGTGCTTCGCACCACTCGATCACATTCCTCCAACAACCTCTTAATGACACTTCGCATATTCCCTGCGCCGTAATACTTCTCCACAACGGGTTGGTGCTGGTCAATAATCATAGCTACACCTTCGAAAAGCGCAGTTAGAGCAGTGACGTAGTACAATGGGGATGAGGCTGTTGATACTCGCGTTTAGCACATTACAAACGAATAACATATACTCCTACATTTGGCAGAAGTAGGTGCCC
>JBBPNB010000477.1:0-17286 GCA_038090635.1 Rubroboletus satanas
GTAAATGGTTGTCCTGGGGTCAGCTTCACGAGGCGGACGGGACTGAAACCGTCGACTTGGGTGGTTAACCTTGCAATGATATTTGGCTGAGTGCTCTGGCGAGAGAGAACTATCGACACGATGACAGAAACAAAAAGGGGTTTGTAATGTGAACCGAAGATATCACTCCAAGCACTGTGGGGCGTCTGTCCGACTGTCGATCGAACAGCGAAGACAGCATGTCGCTAGTATCGCGTAATACCTCGCATGTTCTCGAGCGAAATCCCATAGTATGTCATGAAGTGGTGTTGTCTCCTGGAAAGGAGGGACGTCCGTCTCCATTTGAGTCTTTGGTTGGCCCAAGGGACTAGCCGTTTTATGATGTGGTACCTTGACGAAAGTTGTATGCTATTAGGTTCTCGAGTTCATCCTCGGGACAACGCCTGAATGTAGGTTACAAGCCAATGATGCAGAGTCCCGAGTATGTCAGGTAGGCAAAAACACAAGACACAAAAGGCAACAAAAAGCCCACCAACCCTTCCCTAGCTCTCAACAGTCACGCAATCTCCTGCCCACCCCACGCACACGTGTCCAGCGCCTCATCCTCGCCGCTGCAACGGCAATACGCCCCCTCCGTCCCTCCACCTCTCTAACGTCTCTGATACCCCCGCGACACCGTCGGGAATCGTCTCTTGTTGGGTCCCCTCGACGATAGGCCCCGTCGTGCCCTTCCAATCGCAGTCCTCACCCTATACATCACCTTGCGGAACAACTCACCCAGGAGCGCTCTGTGGACGATCCGCGGTAGAGGAACGGGCGAAAAGAACACGCGCTGGTGTGGTGCGAGATCCTCAACACCTATCAGCACCGCAACGGTCGGTATCTGCGTATGTCGTCGGCGGAGATGGGCTTGCGAGGGGAGGCGGGGGAGGATGGGTACGTCGAGGAGACCCATCGTCTGTAAGCCGAGTGTCCCACGAGACTGAGGAGATGCGAGACGGTTTCAATCCCAACAGAGGATGAACCCGTGCGTTCAAACGCGAGCCGGTGCTACCAGATATAATCTAGGAGGGTATAGACGAGGATCTGCGAGAGGAAATCAAGGAGGCGATGGGTGACTTCTGGGTGGGTGATGTTCGCCCCGTGCTTCATGCGATGAAGGAGATCTACAAGGACGGGATGAGATAGGTCTGGAGATTGGGTTGAAAATCGAAGGCGTACAAGGCGCGGATGACGATGAATCCCACGGCGTAACTCTCGCGTGCCATGAATGATTGAAACGTGAGATGGAATCCAGACACGGATACGACAGTCGACCGTCCTAATGACAGACCGTTGGTCTGCCCTAGGTGGCACACGAGCATCTCTCGGAAGAGGGTTCGAGGTGGAACGACATTCTCTGGACGTCTGTGACTTCGGGCCAGGCAGGGGTGGCTCAGTAAGTTGTAGCACGGAAGAGCATCTTGTAACTAACATCGTTGGGCATCAGCTCGTCAGATCGCTTTTCCAAGAGAACGGGGTGGAGCGCAAACGCTTCCTGATACTGTTGCTGAACGAAATTGACGTGGATGGGAGCATCGGAGACGCTCCCATCTGGGGGGACGCCGGCCAATTTCGTGCGAAAGAGCACATCCTGGACCACGTCGCCGTTCTGGGGATCGATGACATTGAGGGGGCGCTGATAATGTCCAAATATGGGGTTACGTCCGGTAGCACCCCTTGTGTGTTACACGTGGCCTCAAAGACCTGGTGCCATGTTTGTGCGGCATCCAAACGGTTGGTCTGGATACTCGCTGAGATTGATCTGACATATGGACATGAATGCATGGGCAAGGTCGTCTACGAGTGTACCCGACGTGCGTTTATCGTCGGTCAGATTATGGACGAGGTCCATGAACGCCGGGACGTCGTACGTCTTCTTCTCAAAGGGTTCTCTCAACGGCGTGGCGATCTCGCTAAGGGTTGTCGTTTGATGGACAACGTTGAGCGCGGTCTTCGTGCCCGCTTGCAATATGTATGCCACTTTAACGTGACCGAGTGATCGCTGATGTACAACCCGGCTTGAAGGACTCGGCCATATATGATGTGAGTTCGAGGACCATGATCGGTTGCTTGAAAAAACCTGTTGCAATTTTTGGTTAGCAAAGGAAGAAGTGCACTGGTGATAGCTATTATTAGCAGACGTGTCCAAGTATGTCCAGTGGTAAACCCTTGTGAGTATATGGGAGGCTGGGCTTGATGAGTTTTATATCGAGCTCGACTCCTCGAGGGCGGTGGTAACTGGCATTAGTATGATCATCAGATACTGTCAAGAGATATGACTCGGGAAACGCAAAGACCGACATCGATGACCGTGTCTGAACAAAAAAAACGTCGAAAGTTAATATGTCGTGACATCAAAGATCCAAAAAGAAAAGCGCCCCGATTCCATCATCCATCCATCCATCCTGGATGCCCAGGAAACGCGGCGTCCGGGTTTAACCAAGTCACGGGTGGGGAAAATCGCAGGTTGATGACGGATGGCGCTTTTTCGAATATGCCCAAGCACTCGGAATACTACGGCAGAGCGACGTGTTCCTCGGGGTCGACATCATGTAACAACATATCTCCGCTGGGAGGATGCGAGTCGTTGGTTATATTCATGTAGGTCACCAAGGGGACCAGAGGTTAGTAACTTTGGTGAACTGGACCAAGTTCCCCGTACAAGATGGAGTGCCCCAACGTAGACGTAGGTCTCTTGTTTATGCTTTGAGCACTTCAAGGAGAGATCCATCAAGGTAGACGGCAGAGCGTGAAAGCGGGGAGTATGGTGTTGACGCGTCAGTCAATGGCTGCACTGGGACTGATCATTCAGTTCGCCCAACTGTAGAAAAGCGAAAAGATGCTGTGGGACTCTTCGTATATCACTGGGACCATATCCACAATAAGCGTCATATAAAAGAAAGCGACCAAGCCCGTCAAACCAGTCCTTCAAACGCCACCCGTCTGACGATCGCGACCCTCGGGCAATCGTTGCAATTGAGTCTTGCTCCGCACCCTTGGGCGGCGCTTCGCATACCACTCCCAAGCAAGACGGATAATCTCACCATCGGCGTCGTACGGTGTCGGGATCTCGCTGTATCCAGGTCGAGCAGTGGGGTGGCGAACATACACAGCAGAGCACGTTTGGAACGAGACCTCTGCATATGCAGGAAGGAAAATGAACGGAGAAGCATATGGAGGAAGGTGGAACGGCGTGAGACCGTCCGGTGTTTTGGATACCGTGACGTGCGGTTTGACAGGAGGGTCGTCCTCACTCGCGTCGCTTTCCCGGGGCGGTTTGGGTTCTTGCAGGAACCTCATTTCCGCAGGGTCCACGGAAACCATGTCGCCTTGAGCTAAGCGGGTATTGGCGTCCGAATGCTACTCGGCCAACAAAAAAAGAGTGGTCAATAGGGCGAAAATGGATCACATATAGACGTGGGCGAGGCGCACATACCTTCTTGCCGTTCAGCAAGACATGACCATGAATCACTAATCTCCGTGCTTCATACACGCTCGACGCAAAGCAACATCTGAAAATGAATACGTCTATCCGTCGCTCGACTTCGGACATCATCAAGGATCCAACCGGCGCGAGGCCTTTTTCATCTTCCTCTTTTTTCCGACGTTCCGCGCGCTCGACTTGCGCCGTCCGACCCGCGAATGCATCCAAAGCGAGGCTCGTGTTATGCCCCGTTTGTAGGCGGGGACGCACATCCGGGAGCGTCGTAGGGAGGTACCACCGCTTGAACGTCTTCTCGGGGATGAAGTCCCCATGGTAGGCGCGTATGAGGGCCTTGGCTGTCCAACGTTGCTGGAAAAGAGTTCGGTTGGTTCGGCTGAATGCGACATGCTTTTGTGCTACGAAAGCGCGTGCCCACACGCTGTAAAGATTGTCCAGTGACCAGCTCTGGGTACACGACTTTAATGTGCTTGTTGCAGAGCAAAGTTGGAACGGGGCGTACCATGCGAGGCATACACCTCTTGATGCTGAAGACGTTTTTGTCCCTCATGGCAGACCGAGTCGCGTGGTCGGTGATACCAAAGTACGCGTCGAATTGAGAAAAACCTAGTTGCCAAAAAATTCACACGCATGCTGCTCCTACTAAGGCAAATTACGCTAATTAACGAGAGACGGTACACGATACATAGACGCTTATGATATGGATTTAATACTACTTAGCCTGACCACCAGTGGAAGGAGTGAGACATTCTCGCTCGATGCATAGTATTGCACACAGTCTAAATGAAACTGTAATAGCAGGTTAAGCAATACCAATCGCCGTAGAGGTAGATCACAATTTACCTTGAACCTGGAGAGACAAGTCAGATGAGTAAACACATCGGGGCGAACATGACCACATACCAATGGTTAAAGTTCGACTCAAATTTCTTCAGGAAATCCCAACGCTTGCCCATTGCTTGATCCCCGTCACCCGATTCAGCAGCCGAGAGTGCCTGTGATGCCGATTTCGTGAAGGACGATGAATAAAGCGCGAACGTTGAGCATGTTACGATCATGCGTGAATATGCCTGTCGAACAACTCGTCTGTCAGCAGAAAACATCATTCGGGACGGCTTCCACCTACCCTGAGCAATTTCGCGCTCGTCAACATACATTCTTTCAAACAAGTATCCAAAAAATCGACATGATCCCTCAGTAATTGGTCCACCGTCGTGACCTTTGCCAGTTTCCCTTCCAAAGAGCGCCAGTTAGGCTCCAAAACTTCAAAGGTTACAAAGGCCAATATCTGCTGAACAAATGACAGCATTCGCGCGCGGAGCAGTAGTACGCGAAGCCTCCATTGCTCGAACTCGGGATGGTTGGGAACGGATTTGCGCCACGTTGCTGTCTTTTGTTCAATCCACATTGAAGCGAGCGATTGCTCAACGTTTTTGAGGTGCAGAAGGAATCGGAAGAGCAGTTGATATCGAAGGATGGTCTTGCGCGAGATGACGAGAGAGAGGGGAAATTTGACCGTATAGTCGAGTGCAAGAGCTTCAATGGCTGCAAGGTGTGCGAGATTACGAGCGGTCGCGTATATCCTTGTGAGTCTTACCTAGCATTGGCTTTTTCTCCTCCTTGTCTTTATCCCGATCCTTTTTGGCATCTTCTTGCCCTGCACCATCAGGCGCACCTTCCCCGTCTTCGCCTCCGATGACTCCGCTCACACTGATAACTTTCAACAGCCACTCATATAGCCCCGTGCCAGCGATACTGACTTTTACGTCCTCTCGGAACAGTGCGTCGTCACCCGTGAGCGCAAGGTCGAGTAGACTTTGCAGTTTTACGATGCTGGCCGATTTCGCGGGTTTCCTAAGCTCAGCGTGCGCGAGGTCGAGCAGGTGTGTAAGGAAAGAGGATTGCGACAAGAAAAAGTATCGTTTTAGGGAGCGCAGGCGAGGTATCAGTTGTTGATCTTGTAGCAGAAGCCGCAACAGGGTTTGGTTGGCGTGCGTGTAGGCGTCCTCCACGAACTTGTACAGCCTGGGGAACAGTTGGTTACGAGAGCAGATGCATGGTGTGAAAGCTCACTTTTGGTCATCCATGGAGTGTTGCTCTTGTTCGTTCGTTCGATGTTCGCTTGCCTGCAGTTCTATACCGCATTCACGAATGACATTCAGGTATTTACCAGCGAGAAGGACCTTGTATTTCCACCCCTCGAGTGACGGAGGAATACATGCACCGCCTGGCAGTCTACCACCCGGAGTCCTCGGTGGTGGGACACCGGCATGCTGCCGCTTCGACGACGATGTCGAACCGTCACGTAACTGTACACGATAAGCAGGCATGAAAAATAGCAAGCAATACACCGACCGACTCACCGTGTATCGCCTTTCCCAATACTCGTCTGTGTAATCCACCTCCAAGATACCCTTACTAATAAATTTACTCTCTTTGACACAAAACTCCTCGTACGGATCTTGCAATCTCCCAGTCGTTATCCACCCACGAAGCATTTCTGCATACGGAATCCCAGCCGCACTCAGCAATGTACCGAACACTTTGCACGCTGTTGGGTCTCCGGACATGCCTTGCATTCGTTCGTAGATAACGGTGAGCACCTCTCCACCTTTAACAGGCACAGTTGCGCCCGTCGAGGATTTCGTAATCTCAGAAAGCACAGCTTTCAGCTTCGCACCACCTAGACCGAGAGCTTCATCTCGCGCGTCTTGTTCTTCATCTACTGAGGAGGTGGAAAGGGAAGAACCTTCGTCGTCGTCGGTGTTGGCTAGCTCGAGGACCAGTTGGTAGATCAAGGAAAGCGTGTGGACCGTCGGGTGGATATAGAACCAAAGCTTCTGTAGAGTGAACTGTGGGGAGGTATTAAACGCGTGTTCCAATTGGGATAGAAGGGTCTGGTACTCCTACATAGCAACGCAGCCTTTAGAATGGTTCCCCTTCAAAGACTTGACGACGAACCTTTAGCATGTCCCGGATAGCCGCACAGAGTGCATGATTGACGAGACCAAAGTCCAGATGGCTCCGACTTTCAACGAATGCCGATATGGCCGTATAGTATGTGCCAAGTGGAAGGACCCGTTCGGTCAAATCTCGAAGGGAAGGATCTAAGGGAAACACATTGGTCGTCCGGTACGATGCGGAGACTCCCCCGAATCGAGGCGCATAGACTTACCTAGCGGCGATGATACGATAAAGCGGATCCCTTGCAGAGGATCATCATCCTCTGGCGAATAATCTGGATGATATGTCACATGCGTGCCTTCAATACCCTGCAGTGTTCGGGTCGGTCCTACCGGGTCACGGCCGAAACTCGTCACTCACCATCAACACGTACAGTAGATCCTCCAGGATGATAGCCTCCTGTATGTCGATAGGGAGATGATCCAATATATCCTCTCTTTCTTTTCCCTTGCTCTTTGGAGTGGAATTCGTTGCCCCGACGCGAGAATTCAACGGTGCACGAACAAACGACGTCTCGGCGATGAATGACGGCTCATTACCTGCGGATTGGCCATGAATGGCGGCACCCCCAAGGACAAGACAGCGGAGACACGCACTTCTTCCTCGGTTTTCACGCGAATTGTGCACGCGAGGATCGATCTCTTCGTCAATATCGTCACTCAGTCGTCTGTTCCTCCTGACGGACGCGATCGTGCCCGTTATCTACATCCATCCAGTGTCAGTGATGACCAGCGAGCTAATTAACGCAAATGGCATACCTTGGTGTACTGCTTAGCGGATAAGGTGAGGTTGTTTTTGCGCGCCGGACGTGCTCTGGGAGTGTATGGGTCCATGTTGATCGAGAGGACGCGTGCGCGTGAATGGTAAGTGTGGGAAGACACTAGTTTGTGGTACGCCTCCGATATGTGGCTGTGTAATATCATTGCATGCCCCGGTATTTGCCACGAACGACTCCTCTATTCTATCATTCAGGCGATCATCTGGGTCCCTGGTAAGTATCCCAACGGATAGGCAAGTCAAGTCTCACTCTCGGCTCCAAACAGAAGTCGGTAACGTCCCCACTGCCAAGGCCCAAAATACGCACGAATAGCAGCAAGTTGTGTTCCTTACCCGACGACGAAGTCTCTCCATCAATCCTAGGCTTTCACCTGCGAGACTGACGATCTCGACTTCCATCGCGTCCTTGGCGTTGGGGCTGACCTCTTTGCCTCCGTCCAACTGACTTCGTCCTGGCCAGCCACCACAAATTTCGGCGATTCATCCGATGAGATTCGTACACAATACGATCTCGATAGTGTGGAGATCATCTACAAACATCCAGGATGGGGACCATACTCGCTCGAATGTCAAAGCGACTTGGCTATGGTAATGTGGGCATGTTTATTCAGGGCCTTGTCGAACGATCTCCATGAACCTTGTGAACACTACTAACTGCCCAAATGGATGGGCTTTATCCCAGGTCACCCACTTCACCTTGATTCGTGTACTGAGGGTCCTCACGTGTAAAAGCGACTCTTGGATGTCGGACCCCTCAATTGAACTGTGCAAGCCTGTGACGACGGGTTTTGTTCTTGCTCTTTCTCAGAATCACTGAGTAGAGTTCAGTGTGTCATCGGTCGTCCCATGTCATGGAGTAATATGCTCTTCACTCTTACCCACCCAATACAACAAAGGTCTACTTATCTTATCTCCTTTCCACAATTGAGCTTCGCTATTTTGCATTCTTTCCACGAGCATCAGTCAAATCGCAAACCTGGTCTTCCGGGTCCATGTATGTATATCATATCCGTGTTGATACGGAAGCAAGCCGTGGTGCGAATGAATGCAATCATCTTGCCATTGCACCATAGTGTACATTTAATCCCAACAGAACAGACGGGAGCCACACAGTGGCCCGTGAAGGAAAAAAAGAAAAGGATGACTTCCAGAACGAAGGTCTACATAACCAGCCAGATCGTTTCAATGTAAAACAGGTCACCATCCAAAGACTCTAGCAAACACCAAAAAATCGTTTGTTAGTCTGGAATCCATTACTTGTTTGCGGAGACGTAGAAAAGACGCACTCCTCGTGGAACTGGATGCCACCAACGGCTTTCTTTGAGTTGACATCAAAAACCCTCACGGCGTGAGCCACGTTCTTGGAAAGCGAAACGGGGCCACAGACAGCAACGAATGCACCGTGCATATCACCTTTGCCCATCATGGACGTGACAAATCCGTCCAGCAGCTTCCCAATATTCGGACGCCCAGTGGTGAGGGTGATGCCAGGTGGGAGTAAAAGTCCTTCCAATGAACGAGTAGTACCACGGGTATAGAATACCGAGACGCGAAATTTGGCGGGACTGGTTCGAGACACGAGTGCAGTAAAGAGAGGGATAAAATTTTCCAAGGCAGCTGGCAGGGCAGCTCAGCTCATTGAAAGCGTGCACAAAGGTGAACGAAACACAAACCTGGGTCAGGAATACTCCAGATAACTTCGATCACTCTAGTCCTGCTTCTTTCACTGGCCACGAGATCTTGCGCCGCAGATAACGCGAACGTCACACCGCTGCCCCCAACTACGAACATCGCCCCTGAATAGTTCGGAACCGTGGTATCACCGACGCCGCCTATGAAACCCAGCTTCGATTCTATGATAGGCCCGACGATTCCGAGACGTACCATATGGTCCTTCGACCATCACTTTAATCCTTCTCGTAGGCCTCTGACCCAGTTCATCAGTTGCATTCGTCTGCGCCATCTCATACAATTTTCTCGTCCAATCTCCAGTCTTTTTGCACACCAAAACCAAGCCTTCCTCCGTGTTGGTTGCGCTGGCAATAGTGAACGGGTGTACTTCGGTCATCCCCCAAAGACCCATGGCAACGGAAAGGATACGCAGACGAACATGTTGACCGGCGCGCCAACCAGTGTTCAGGGAAAGAATATTTACTTGAGCGAGTCCCAATTCCGGGATCGTTCGAAGGGTTGCAGTGGTAAAGCGGGTCTTGGTAGCGCGAATAATGTGGTCAAGTCCATAGAGAACGGAACCCGCGATAACGTAAGGGACACAGGCCTGTTGGTGGCGACATACCTACAGTACAGCAACAGTCAGTTGGGCAAGTGAAGGCTGGTATGAACCACCTACAGCAAACAACGTTACAATGAATCCCAAAACGTGCGTTCCGAAGAAGAGGTTGTAGTATTTCGTCCGGACACACCGTATCGAGAAGAAACCAAGAAGATCGAAACAAACTAGAGCGACGACGCCCCAGCGCACATACGGCTGGGAAATCTTCTGTGCGATGTCACCCGCCAAACTCCATTTGTATACTGTGAAGATGAACCTGAGATGAACTTCGCCCACGTGGGTAGTTAGGGGTAACGACATACTATAGCCGATGGCATGGACGTTTGCCCCAATCACCATTAAGCGTCCAATATGACGATGAAGATAATTGAGCTGACTCAAATGTCAGCTCAAACGCTCCAGGTTTGAATCAATTTTGAAACACGAACCTTCTCATACCCAACACCAACGAGCAGCCCAATAACACTGTTTTTCGTAGCAAAGGCATACACAAAGGGAATCTGAGACGCAATAATACACCCAAGGCGATTGGGATTAGTGAAAGGATTTGATCCATAAAACACAACGTAAAAGACTGCGGCAGTATATCCCGCCATCAAGAGGGCCTGTACAACAGTGTAATTCTCAAAGACGCGATATTGCAAACAACTTGCTGCGGGGTGTCTAAGCGAGAGATGCATAGGAAAGTGCCAGGGTTGTTTAAGCGCCACAGCTGATTCAAGACTGGGAGTGACAGGTTGTAGCGACCTTTTCTCTGTGGATTGCAGCGTCATTCCTGGGGGAGACTGGTGCGTTCTAAACAGCATGCCGGAACGTAGGAAATAACCCTGGAATGCTTCGGAACGATTGTTCGCAATGTACACTAGTGCACGGGGAATATTGAACAAGGAAAAGAGGAGGATAATGGTGAGGATGAAAATATCCAAGTCATACGCCAAGGTGCTGCTAGAAACCTGAGACGTAGAAGTCGAAGAAGAGGCGAGTTCTTCTAACTGCATGATTGTTGCAATGGGGGTTGGAGGGCTTGAAAGGCACGGATGAGCCAAGAGTCGGTCCAGAAGGGTACCAGTTTCCTCGGAAGCCGAAGATCAACGACGTCCGGAACAACCTGCGGAGGAAGAATGGGCAGATGGCGATGGCTGTTAGGAGGCGCGAAGAGGGGGCCCTATTTATGTGGATCCGAGTAACCATGATCCAAGGTGTTGCTGAAAACCTGAGACGTAGAAGTCAAAGAAGAAACGAGATCTTCTGACTGCATGATTGTTACAAAGGGTCGAAGGGTTTGGAGAGCACGGATGAGGCAAGAGTCGGTCCAAAAGACTACCAGTTTCCTCGGAAACCGAAGACCAGCGACGTCTGGAACGACTCGCGGAGGAAGAGAGGATAGATGGTGACGGCTGTTAGGGCATCCTGGGCCCTATGTATGTGGATGCGAGTAACCATGTGTACAGACATACCTGCAAGCCCGACGAAAGGCTGTGGGCATACGGGCGGAAAGTCGAGCTGGAAAGTATCGAGGGGGAGACCGTGGCAATCCGAATTTTCTTTTGCATACGGGAAAGGAAGGAACGACGAGTGTACTCGTTCCTTGGTCTCTTGGATCCGTCGTTGGAGGTACGACGGCGATGACAGCATCGATAGCAAGGGTTGCCGGCATGTCGCATGTAACTCCAAATGGCTTGGTGCGTGCAGCTGACTACTTCGCAGCACATGCACAGCTCTGGTGACCGAGATGGTCGCGGACACTCTTTTCCAACCTCGGAGGGCTTTGTGTTATCGTGGCCGCGACTACCCCACAGCTAGTAGCTGCGAAAGGTTAGGCTGAGAACTTTTGTTGGTGTTGGAAACGTTTGCCCAAATTGAGACAGTTGTTGAAGTGCCTCGGAGTTGCGCACAGCGAAAAACAGCCCAACATTTGGCAGCCACCAGAACGAGCGGTAATTAGTGCCATTCCATGTATCAGCGAAGGCGGCCACGACTCCGCCAGGTGGGAACTTTGCAGCATGGACAAGCGACCTTTGCCAACGCGCTGCCAGAACATCCGCGAGACGGGTTCAGACCATGTTCCGGCGTGCTTCAACAAGTCGATCTTCTAGCGGTGTGCGGATGCAATCTCCATGGCCACCACGGAACTCGCAGGCTGCTTCCTTGGAGCCTGAAGGGTGACAATTTCCGAGCGGTCTTTCCCGTCACTCCTGGGACCGTTATCTGTCAAACCAATAACTGTATTAACAAGTAATGAGTGTAGCGTACATACAGCGATTCCCAAGTGGCGAGAAAAAGGCGGGATGTTTTAATGGAACATGGTACAACGAACTGGGATAGTACAAGGTTTGTGCTCTATGAGATTCAGTTGTTGCCATATCCATCAAATATCGAAAGAGGTCATGCAAGTTGAAGAATAGATCATAAAGAGATAGTGAGCTGAGTCTTTAGTCGGAGGACTCGGTTCCCCCGTACGTGGGTTGGGGTAGTTGACCCAGGAGCGGTGCGACGGCATCCAGACAAGAAGCCGAATCAGGAACATCAATAATATCCTGTTTCGCCCATCTACTTGCTGCCCGTAGAGTCTTTCCGTAGAAAAGTAGGTAGAGGGCCGCGGGGGGCCCAATGCAACTAATGCAGGCCAACAATAAGCTGGCGTCACGGCTGCCGAAATAAGTGTATAACGGAGTACCCAAGCTAGGGAAAATTGCGCAAACGACGAAACGCACGGCGCAGTTCGCGGCGATTACCGAAGCTGATTGGGTTGGATAGAGGTCGATGTAGTAGTTGTACAACGACAACTGCAGAAGAGTCATGCCCATTCCCACCGGAACACCCGACAAAACTGGAGCAAGCCAGTGGACGTCTGGGCGAGCAGAAAATGCGAACCAGAACATGCCAATGGGTGTGAAGAGGGATGATAGGCAGACACCCGGGAGACGGCCCTCTGGCGGAATCTCTCTTTTGCCACCGGACTGGACAAGGATTGCGTGTTGGAGAGCTTCGTACTGGGGTTTGAAGACACGGAAATAGATAAGGACACCAAGGAGATTTCCGAGCCAGGGGGCAATGAATGTCAAACCAGTCTGTTGACGAGACATGGAATAATGCGAGTTGTAGACGTGCGGGTACGCCTACACAATAAAGTGTGAGATGGGAAGAAGAAATGATTACTCGATGGACCCACTTCGAGAAGTATAAATAAGAGACCGGTGACGAATGCATGATAAAGTGTGGTCCAAGTGATGATTGGTTCGTGTCGAAGCATTGCTGGGCAAAGCCGGCATTAAATTATCATGTCAAGTAAACGCATTGAAGAGAAATAGACTTACTGATTGGTGTCAGAAGCGCTTTCTTCCAGATGCCTGATGGTTGAGCGAGACTGCAGTCTTTGGGAATGCCCATTCCCGATTCTTTGACAGCTCTTCTCCGTATTGCATTTATCTCGGTTTCTGGAAGACAAATCACCATGACGGTGATGATCGCAGCCCACGCAGCGATACCGCCCATCAGCCAGCGCCAGTGAACCATTGTCCCAAGTATTGATGATGGCACAGGACCAAATGTCGGTGCGCCTTGGAGAACAACCACGAATAGGGCTACAAGTGAGCCTCGTTCGTCGGGATTGAACATGTCCGCAAGAGATCCACCGTATATGGCAAAAACGGCAGACCCGGTAAGACCCACCAATGCACGGCAACTTAATAGGGTGACCGCCGTCGGGGACAAGGCAGTAACGAGGGAGAAGACTAGGACAAGTCAGTCAACAGTGAGTATCAATTGGGAAGGGACTTACAGGTGAACCCTACGGATGCACCGATGAGGACGGGTCGGCGGCCACAGAGCTCACTCAAGGGACCACCGATGAGAGGTCCAAAAATTGCACCCTGACAGGATATCGTCAAGTGAGGAAGCGCTTCGAGGAGACAAATGCTTACAAAGTTGAAGAGGCCGACACCAAGTGAGGCAGTGAAGTCAGATATCTGGAAGTGCTCTTGGACCTGCTGCTGGACGCCTGACTGTACCCGAGTCAGGCACAACCGTGAATGAGAGATGTTGTTGTCTGCTCACATAGAAGGTGAGGGTAACTTCGCTGAAGGGTAGAGCGTGAGTGCTCGATCGACATGAGGAACGAAAGAGGACACGGACATGGGAGCAATCAAGTTCCACAACACAAGTGCGATCATCCATCGTCGCCACTTGCTCCATTGCCGGGGATCGTGCTCTGAGGTCAACACGCACAATGGGACCTGGGACATGTATGTGGGCAAGAGCGGGCCGAAGGATAGAATGAGACATTAGCGGGCAGGTTTTTTATACTTGCAGAGGCCCTCGTAATTTTTTCCGGAGTGCCCTTGGGTAAGGAGGTAGCCGAGGAAGCAGGATCTTTGAAATTTCCTATCATTCATAGAAGCAATCTGATGACTTCTTGTTCACGTACCAACCCGTTCTAGCAGATGGAACGTCATCTGCAAAGACCGTATATAACGTTACCGGTGATCGCCTTCCGATCTCTACCAGTCCCAGAGAGCAAATTCGGGGCCTTTCCGGCCCTAAAAAAAGCAGGGCGACCCGTCCTTGATCGTTTCCGGAACGGCGTAATCGGCTGCACCAATGCACCATACGGGCCAGGGCGCGCAGCAGTACCCAAACATGGGCAGGTACCTTGCGAACAGTAAGACGAACGAAAACTTTAATCAGGTGTCTACTAATTCAGTTGGGCAAGAGTCTAGACAATGTTACCCGTCCTTGCGCCACTAAGTAGTCCTGGTGGCACCTCCGCGGCGCACTGCCAAGATTGAGCAAAGCATCCGATCTGCAGCTTCAAAGGTGGTCATGAATCATGACCACAGCAGCACCTCCTCACTTTGGGCAAATGGGGGTAGAGAGAGTCGTGAGACAGAGCCAAATTGCATCTTTTCGGGTACATGCCCTCAGAGCGCGCGTGGCTCCACGATAATATTATTATGGGTACATACAGGTACCTCGCTTGAAGTTGCGCTGCCAGGCGACAGACTTGATGACAAAGAAAGTTTGCTGACTTGCCCAACGTACGGCTTGTGCAGGCCAAGTTCATGACAAGTTACCACTCCACATGAGCCTAGCAGTCGTGAGTTCCTCTAGGACCCCCCGAACTCGCTGCTGGACGTTGCACACTCTTTGCGGAACGAAAATGGAGAGATGTGCAACAACAATCCGGAGACCTTGGATGTTCCTTGTCAAGATGAGAACTGGGCTCCATTTTCTTTTCTTCTTTTTTTTTGCCGGACTATCAACATCTATCGTAGGGAGTCACCGTGTCGGAGGACCTATGGGCTATCCTGATATTCCGCGGTAGCGTGGTTGCCACGTTGGGTCCGAGGGCCTATCGAATAGCCGATCGCGATGCAGACTACTCGACAGATGCGGCCTGAAGCTTGAAGCTTGAAGGCTTGACACCTGGTCCCAGGTCCGATCTACATGTCACCAGGTGTCACCGGCACCGTTGCCTTGTCGTTGGGTTGCTGAATGGTATGTCTAGGGTTTACTCGTGTACAACTTGTGCTGATGGTTTGATTCTTCAGCATCATGGCCGTTGGCCACGACGGGCTTCTGGAATGCCATGAATTAACGTTTTATATAAAGTATGATGAGGGTTCAACAGATCGCACTTGAATGACCCTACCTGCAACCCCGCTCTTGGAGACCCGGTGCGTAAATGGCTGCTTATCAACGATCAGGCTCTGAGGGTGACCACAGTGTCTGACTTTGAGCGTTGGCGCTTGGGTCGCTCTAGGACCCGGAAATCAACTGACCATCGCTACTGTTGCGAGATAGGGCTAGGTCTGATATTGTACACCAGGACACCACGAGCATCAGAACAATAGGATGGCAAGGTGATGAACGGTGTCCATTAGAGGCAGTATTGATACAACGCCAAACATCCGTCCACAGCCACCACCCGTATTGCCCGATCCAGAACAAGGTGGTAACAAAAGACCCACGGCGACCCAAAACGTCGTCGATAATGCCTTCAACTTGACATCGCGTCCCCGATTTCTGGCTTGTATCTATGGATACCAAGGCAGTCTATCCAGCTTGCATGTCATTCCAACTTGTTTCTCTGACGCTTGAATATTATCGAATCTCACACGCACGACACGAGGACACTTTCCAAACACATTACCGCCGCCATCACATCGACCTCATTTCCGACGTCCGCATTGTGTACATAATCGGTTTGGCACCCAATTGTGGTCGTCCCACAGCTTGCTTATCGGGGTTCGTCGTCTGGCAGTTATATAATTGGCACGCAGCATGGTGGGCACGATTCAGTCTCTCTTTCAGCTCTTACTGACAGTCTTTTGTGTTTCCGTGTCCTGGTACTCTCTATTTCTCAACGCACCATCGACTCGGCCTTGGTAGTTTCAACTGCCAGTACTCCGCCGTCTCAGTTTTCTCCACGTATCATCGGGCGGCTTGGGTCCGTTCGATCCGTTCGCTCTGGTTTGTGCTCTTACTTGCGCCCTACACTCCTTTGGACGCGCCGGGCGCACTCTACCAAATTCAAGCTCGGTGTTGCCATCCATTTTCTCTTTACATCGATACTCCCCCGTCTCGAGGACCTCTTGCTAGATCCCAGAATGGCCGTCGACGCCTTTCGCCTCGTCTTCCACATCGACATCTTCATTGCCGCCCTCGCTACCGCGTTCGCACTTTCGACGCTCCCGCGTGCCCTTGCACGTTTCTCCTCCGCAGCGGAGTGGAGACATGGGCATATTCTCCGCTCAATCCACCTTGGGACCGCACGTCTTCGTGGACTGCAAATCCAAATATCACACCCACGCATCCCGCAGTCTCCAGGACCGTCGAATGAAAAGGATTTCTCGCCACAAGTGGCGGGTTACCCCTCTTCCTCGGGGCATGAGCATGTGCGAGACGGCGTCATGTCTGAGGAGTCGCATACATACTTTTCCCAAACCCATCTCATCCGACATGCCTCTACGCGCACTCTGGGCTCGGTCTCGAACCTTCCCCCACACTTCCGCGCGTGGTCTGCGATGCTCCCGCAGGTGGGAGGTTTATTACGACATCGGTTGAATCCCGGGTTCAGCGTGGGCCAGGCGCTCACACTCGGGCTGTATGCAGCCGTGCTCGCATATCCGTCGTTCTTTCGGAGCAACCCATTCAAAGATCCGGTGAGGATGGGTATCGTAGCGATGTCGCAGATCCCGGTTGTGTATCTGCTTGGGACGAAGAATAATATTGTAGCAATGTGTGTCGGGATGGGATACGAGAAAGTGAGTTCGAGTCCGTTAGCGGAACCGTTTGTTCTCTCGTAGTATTTGTGCGTTTGCGCAGATTCTGATGCATCTGATTGCCGGATTTGAACAGCTCAACTATATCCACCGCTTTGCAGGAGTGATGTTAGTCTTGCTCTCAAATATCCATGCCCTCGGTTATAGTCAGTCCTATTTTTATGTTTCGTCGAGTACGAAACAAGTGCTAATGTTTCGATAGTTTATACCTGGACTTTTGAGGGCAAATTCGCAACGAACATGCGAAACCCTGCAAACAAAATGGCATTTGCTGCCTTGATCTCTATAGATGTTTTATGCTTCTTTTCGACTTCGTTCTGGAGGCGTAAAGCCTACAATATTTTCTTTGTCACTCACTTCATCTGTTTCGTTGTGTTCCTTCCCACGGTAAGCCCCCCCCCCCGGTTTGGGCAAGTCGTCGACACTGAACGTTGCCTCGTGCACGGGTAGGTCTATGCACATGAAAAGAATACGCTGTATTACATCATGGCTGCTGCTGCTGCATA
>JBBPNB010000478.1:0-17277 GCA_038090635.1 Rubroboletus satanas
GGACAGGATCCAATGACTCTAGTCTGTGCCCGGCGTGGGAAGCTGACTGTCAGTTTGCTGTGTGCTACGGTCCGGAAATTACATCCAGACAAGAGGGGAGTTGATCGGAGCCAGATCATGGTATCCTATAAGCCCTTGTTGTTAGCTAATGGCAGACGTCCTGTCGTCCCGCATTCCCCAGTATCAGCCTCACATCGAGACTTCGGCGGTCTCGAGTTCTCCCTGTCTCACGCAGGACCGACTGCTGTGTTGACGACCAATCATGTTCGGTTGATTTTCACTGCGCTGGTGTCGTATCCCCAGTAGCTTCAACGTCGAGACGTCGGACCAGCGGTCTCATGCGAGATTTATCGCTGTATTGATGGCGTTATCAGGTAGGTCTACCATATCGTGTTCTACTAGCGCGGGTCCCTTCGGCAGTTGGTTCACGCAGGCCTCAGGTATTGCATCTTCCGCTGTTCTTCTGAGATACATCTCGCTGATTGACTTGCGAACCCCAGAAGATCCACGTCCCATCCTCGCTGCACTGCCACCCCATGATTATTGATCAATCGATCACTTATCGGGCTCGATCGATCGATCGATTCGGTTCGAGTTTCGCGGAGGGTAATTTCACTTCCAGGCATAACGACCATCATCGAGGTTTGTTCAGATCCAGGAATTCTCGCTACTTGCATACGTGCCATCTCGGAGGCGTCGATACCGCTTCCTGAGTTGTACCGGCCAATGTAGTCGTCATAGCGCAAATGCAATGCGTTCCAATCTTGTTTTCCCTTCTCACCAACTACAACTGGACTGTCCCATGAGGATATATCCGTGTGGGAGACTGGCGGTGAGTCCTGATACAGTACAACTTGGACGAAGTGTATTGCGATATTCCCCCATTCAAATTGAACTTGCTAACCATCACAAACCCGGTTCGACTCCATCTGAGCACTTGCGGCACAGAACGCTACGTTTTCCATCGTAGAATCAACAAAACCGATTGAATTATTAAGTAAATTACGATTATCATAAAGTCATCTTCGCCACTACACCATTAGCGGTCCTGCGGCAAAGGACAAATGAGGATACAAGGAATATGTGCACGATCCTGAGACGAAAACCCAACATCTCACTGGAAGAGGTGAACAATGAGCGTCGAGTTCTGATACAAACGAGCAACAAATCGCACCTGAAACTAGTTAAAGGGTACGCCTGTAACCCAGATGCTTCTCGCGAATGTGGCGCACGATGCTTTCGCGGTTCATCATATCCTCGTCCCCTCTAATCCGGCATCCCGACCATCCACACAGCACGCGATGGTTGTGTGCCATCTTCTTGACGCCGTGACTAGTGAGATGTTTTGGAACACTTGCCCATGTGATCTGTGCCCCGCATGTAGAACCATCGGCGCCCGTCCACCGGCAAGTGTGTAATACCATCTCTTTAGGCGAGACTGCTTGTACCAGTAACGAAGCCGTCCGGTAAGGGGTATTTCGACGAGGTTTTTTTGCCGGGGGGAAGTGAGGAACGATAGGCTGGAACGCTAAATATGAAGGGACAGAGGTAGAACTTATCGCCGTGCCGGCAATGTCGGGCTGTATCTGTTGGTAGGGTGTGCCCATAGCAGGGTTAAATGGCTTGGTTTGGTCGACAAACATCGGAGAGCCATTGTATCGGGACGGCGCAATGCTCTTTGTTGGAACGAAGTGATTTTTTGGGGAGTGGAATGCGTCGTGGATAGGTGAAGAAGCGTTCTACACACGTTGTATACCAATAAGCAAGCGACGCAAGTGCGGGACTGGACGCATTTACTTACACCATACGAGCTCGCTTGAAACCCGTTGTGCGTTGATGCACGATCAGCATTAACGGTCGCAGGTCGCTGGTGAGGAGTTGGAATAGTAACTGACATTGGCCCAGAGTCTTGGGGGATGAAAAATTGTGGAGTGGTTGGCATAATAGCTGACGTTGGCCCAGAGTCTTTGGGGTTGAGAAAGGGTGCATAGTTTTGAACTGAATGGGGATTAGTTTGCGGAGGCCAACCATAGGCATCAAAGCGAATGTTGGCATTGGGACTGCCAGGAAACGCGGTTGCGAAGTTTGTCGAATGATGTTCGCCACGATGAGACATTAAGAAACTCGGTTCAGCCTCCGGGAGAGTTCTATTGTACGCTATCAGTAGAGGTATGCAGATGTCTCTCTCTCATACTGACTGTAAGAGCTGGACGGGAGAGGCCACGAAAGTCGATTCCATGTCAGGAAAACCTTCCAACCATTCATCTTGGGAACCAGGAAAACTGAAGACAATCGGTATTTCAATAAGCTCGTTTCAGCGAAAGGCGCTCGCACCCGTCATGGCTGAAGTCATCGTCATCGATGGCGAAGAAACTTGAAGATGGCATGGTGATCAAAGTCTTGGATAGGCTCGAGGTTCCGCCAGAGAACAAAACTGCGGAGACGGGGAGGAGGGGATCCTGCTTATCTATGCGCACCAGCGATGGCTAACCTCATGGCTGCTTTCCAAAAACCCAGGGCCAGATCCAACTGCCAACTGGAAGGTTGCCAACATGCAATCGGAAGCTTGGATATTGGCGCGGCCAGCCAAGTGTTGGACTGAGTGACGGGTCAGCACCTCACCGGCACCCGGATCGAGTCAGTCGGCATATCCTTTGGAGAGCTTCCAACCAGCTGGTCGTTGGCCAGTTTGTGCGTGCCTGGATGGACTTGGATACTGTGAGAAATGAAACACGAGGGGGCTTGAAGAGGAAGAATCGGCTGAACACATATAAGTCTTAATGAAAAGGCAACCAGATGGGCTGCCTGGGAATGAAATAACGCACTGGCCTAATGGGCGCTTCTTTGTTCGCTTCATGTGCTGCGACGGGAAAAACCTACTTCGGCGACCCCAACGAAAAGTCGACTTATATTCTTCCACTTTCCAGTGGACATAGCCCCTTTCCCGGACAGCCTCGATGCCAGGAGATAGTGGCAACTGGCCACTGTACCTGTACTGATCATCATGTTATCACCATGCCGCTATTTTCAGAATGGAATCTGCGAACGGAACCTACTGAACCAATATTTTTGAGATAGCACCGCTCGGGCCAACTGAACCTGGCCGTAACAGGACATTTAGAATATTCGAACGTTGCGGAGGTCTGGATTTGTCGGGATTTGATCGGCGGAAGTAAATCGCTTGTGCCACGGCGTTGGATGCCACCGTGAACGGACTGGAATCAGCTGTCTGATATGGTGAGTTAAGTCGAGATGTTAGAATGCACTGCCCGTCAACCTCCTACCAACCACGACCACTCATGCCGCGGCGTTGGATGCCACCGTGAACAGACTGGCATCAGCCGTCTGACATGGTGGGTTAAGTATATCAACCCAGTGGTAGGGCGGCCCTGGTTTGTAGCAGTGGATCCGGATTCCGAGGAGCCACTAGTCACTAGTCATTCCGTAGGTCCAGCTCTACCGTTACACCACCGTCCAGCCTCAGCGATAGAGCTACCATCGGTCCTGAGGAGCTTCACTAACATCGAACTCGTGCCCGGTCAATTAGGCTATGCGTTGATCACGCTCTCTACGTTCTCTCGATCTGTTATCACATTAACATTCTCGGTCACTGCGAGCATCGGGGATTTGGCAAGAGTGACAGCAAATTCTGGACAAGTGCAAGAATAGAACTCGAAGATTGTATATGGGGTACCTTGTAGATACCTTTGCATGTAAATATCGTGCCGAGGTGGACCATGAAGTAGAGTTGAAGTAACACTGTCTCTCCCGAAGCAATAAGGTGACCATTTCTCGTTGGCTATCTTAAAACACCACATTCACTAACAGGTAACTGCGACGACAAGTCACTCACAAAGGTTGTTGTATGTGCATATCTAATATCACACCTAGAGGTCCTGCGGTAGATACATGACCAATTCTTCGACGACTCAGAAGGTTCAGAACCCTTGATCCGCCAACTGACGAAGACATAGGTCATGAGCACCAAACGATGATCGACATTTGACTTCGGCTCACCGTCAGTCTCGTCCAAAGGGAAATAAACGTTGGAGAATATTTCTCAATCGTGGCAACTTCAGCTCCTCCATTTGACGCAACTTGCCATCTATATGCGCCTGCAAATCATCATACTCTGTCTGAAGATCCACCAACACTTTCGGGTCTGAAGCCGCCTTCCTCTCTTTGCTGATCCTGTGTAGAAGCTCCGTTTGTTTCTCGACCAGTGCCTCCAGCTGAGAATACAGTTCTTGCCCAGCAGCCGTTTCTTTGAGCCCCATCTTCAGCTCGGCCATCTCTCTTTGTAGCTGCACCATGCGAGCGTCCTCCTCGCCGAGGATTTGTTGAATAAGCTTCCTCGGGGAGTCATCATCACTCCTGCAGCAAGCTATCTGAGCTCCCTGGGTAATCATCGCCCTCCAGTAATCCGTCCTGAGCTCATGCAACCTCCTCTCGCCGACCGTCGGCTCAACTTCATCCCACATTGTCGTAGTGAGGTGTACCTTCCCTAGAGCATCTTTTCCGCACAGCTTTCGGAACACTCGGAGGTTCTTCAGCGGCGTACCAGCCATGCGGTTGTCCGTTATCCGATGGAGATACAAAATCCCAGAGAGAAGTTTCTCCTTCTTGTAACTGTGAGAACGAGAGTGTAGGCGAGAAACGCTGGCTAGTAAACATTATGCATTACCTCGTGTTGAGCCAATCAGAAATCATGCTCAGAATGTCGAGATCGGATTTAAATGTGTCGTCGAAGCCCGGTGTATCCACCAGGACTACGTATCGCCCACTCTCCTGGTCCAAGAATCTGATAGCAAGGACCTGACTTGTAAACGACTTCAACGTATGGCCTACCCCCTGAGTCTCATGTCCACTTGCGGAGCGTATGAACTGATGGCTATGAGTGAATAGATCCCACTACCTGCTGTTTGTCTCACCGTACTCTTGCCAGAGCCTGTTGGACCCATAACACTTGAGGATATCAGGTTAGACGTTTCACCGTCGAGGTTATTATCACGTACGCTATCACGATATCATCTGTTCTAAGGTCCTCTATGTTCACCATCGCAGGAGGTCTTTCGGTTACCTGAGAAGGTCCTTGAACTGTCTGGGTGTTCTCTTTGTTTCTTTGGGAATGTTGCTCTGTGTTGGTTGGAGTCGGAGAGTCCACCAATACAGGAGACTGCTGAAGTTCTTGATCCGTCTCTGTGAGCTCCTTGGTTTTCTGAACGAGTTCCCCTGCCTGTGTCGGAGACGGAGAGATCGCCGGAACATGAGTTTCCTCGGCTGCCTGAGCATGTCCCTGAGGTGTCTCTGTGTGTACATCGTCTATCTGAGAGTATTGCTTTGCGTTTGTCGGAGGCGAAGAATGGCCCTCTGTTGCGAGGGGTGACGAAGTCGGTACACGGGTTGAGCCATTTGGCTTCGACCTGTTGAATAACTGTTGGAGGGAAGTTAAACCGGCATTTGCCGATGAGAGTGGTAAGTACTAACTTGCTGAAAAAACGATCTTCGCATTGTACCTTCGTCTGTACTCGATGCTAAAGGAAGCGCTGTTCAGAAGTCAAAACATGGGTCAATGGGTATGTCAATTCTACCTTACGAAGGACTCAAGATGGACTGTTCCTTCGTCTGAGGGTGGCTAGTGGAGAGAGAGGTAAGCGGAATGGTTCCAGGGCAGAGATAGGATTGACAGGCGGATATGGTGCGGGACACATCCCTGCACTACATACCTTGTGGGCTGATGGCGTATCTTCACGATGGAGGAAATTGGACTAGCGCTGGCAGGGGATTGTACTCGTATGACAGATCTGGACAAGCCATTCTTGAGATCAGGAAGTAATAGTGGCAAGTGGCATCGCGGTAGACGTGAGGCAGCCTCGAGTGATTTATAACTCGTATCGATCCACAGCCACGCAACAACTGATTCCACGAGGTGGACTGGATGTGGGTATAGCTCAGAACATCTAGCTATGATTCAGATTCTTGAAAGCTTGAAGGCCCAGAGTTGACCTACCACCTCGCTTGCCAGACGAAACGCTCATATGCCTGTGAGATGTAGAAAACCTATTCAGTCTAATGTACTATAGAACACGAACAGGAGCAGGATAAAATTGACCGTAGGAAATGTTGTTACATAATCATGATCATTTGCAGCGTGTCACATCAGCACCGTATGGACGCGGCTGCCTTTCCTCATCTTATCCGAATAATAAACCCTGCCCGCGGTGTGGAATGATAATCAGCATTCTGGTGGTTACCAAAAAAAATGTTAACACTGACTTGACGAGGACTGCATAGCCTGACTCAAGTAACGTGTACAGCTAGCACCAGGTGCGGACCACACAATCTCATCCCCTCCATACCTCATCTCCTCCTCGGTTTTCCACTCCTTGGCCAGTGGATACGATCCTTGCGACGGGGGCTGGTTAAGATTCCGACAACATGGGGCTCGGGAGTTGGTTCAAGCGCACACTTGGTATAGCATTCGACTTGAAAGCTGATGATATAGTGGTATTGTATGTTTTCTGAAAGGTATTTAGTCTTATTCCATACTGACTTGTGATCTGTCATCCAGCATGGTAGGCCCATCGGGAGGCGGAAAGAGTTGGGTACGACCTTTCTCTTCGTACTATGGCTGAGCTTCAATGCCCGCGCAGTTCATAACAGCAGTGACAAACAGCGGTTACATCAAAGTTGGCAAAAGCCTCAAACCCTGCACGACAAAAGTACAGGCAATCAGATGCGAACTCACTGATGAAGCAAGGACTGCTTTGCGGGCCTCGGAACAACAAAAGTACATCGTGTTCGTAGACACGCCATCCTTTCTCACTGGCACTGCAAATGAAAAAGAAGCGGAGGTGAATACGAGTCTTTGGTTGAAAGAGTCAAAGTAAGACTGTCTTGACTTCTTGGACGTGACGACAACCGACAGCCTGTCTGTTCAGATCCAAGTCTACTCTTTTCGGGACCATATACGTGGATAGAGTCGCAAACGTCGTTTCTCCCACTGCCCCTACCATTCGAGATCACTTGAATCGTTTCGCCTATACTTTTCCGAGTACGCGGGATTTCGAGTTCTCTCTCCCTCTGCGATTACGTGGCGTCCTCAGCTACGACTCCGAGGAGAGCGTGATCGGGGAAGACAAAATAATATCCCGCAGAAATGTGTTCCAGAACCAGCTCTGTACGGTGGACTCAAGCCTGTTTCAGGGGCGCGGGAAGTTGAAATGGCATACTTCCTCCCATCCCGAATGTTTACGACGGGATAAACAAGAGGAAGCTTGGAACGCTGTAGTGGCACTTTTCTCCTAACCACGCCTGACCGAAGTGACCACCAGGAATGAATTGATGACTGACAGTACTACTGCCAGTTGGGACCCGGAATGTATGTATATTGATTGAGCCTTGATTCGGGACACGCGGAACACACTTCACATTGTATGGTAATGATTCGTGAAATGCACTACGAGTCGCCACCATACATATCAGCTGGGATGGTCGCGAGCCACACTGTCAAGAATTCTGGATACAACTGGTCCGACTTAGGTTGGGACCCCGAAGGTCGAGGACATGCGCGGGCCATGAGGCAAGAGTGATAGCTCCGAGTCGTCCTCTGATTGATCGCTACAACTTGAAGCTGCCCTGAGCAGTGAGGCGTAACAAGGCGTGGTCGCCTGATTTTCTTGGACAAGTAATATTATTAGATAGCATGCCTCGGTATACTCTCGGCAAAACATTTTCCTGATGGCCAAGGCTGGTGACAGGGATCGTTGATTCAAATATTCAGTTGCCAGGATATCACTCATGGATACAAAGCTTGAGAAGATTTAAATCAACCTGCCAGTGGGCAAATCAATACACATCGGCTTGTCGCAGTCGGACCTCATTTCTTGACACAAGACACTAAGCAGGCAAATGAGGAAAGAGTGCGCACACCACTAACTCAGATCTCCGTACGTACTCCGAGATGATACCGGGCCCAGCCACTGACCCAATTCTCTCCGAGTCTGATCTCGCTAATTGGTTCTGTACAGCGAATTCCGTAGTCCTTGGATACCCTTGTAGGCCATGCCAATGGTACACAATTTGACCCACCTGCTTGCTAATTTGTGGAACAAAGTCAAACGAGACTCTTCTGCCCACACACCGTATATATCTGAAGAGGATATCGTGGTATTGTACGTTCGGGAGTCATCGTGATTTCCATTCGCCCCTGACGATGAGCCCTCGAACAGTGTAGTGGGGCCTACAGGATCCGGTAAAAGTTGGGTGCGTGCATAGGCTCGTTCCCCGCATACCGGGCTTTCTCAGTTCTATTCCAGTTCACCAAGGAGGCAACAAAAAGTGAACTAGTCAAAGTCAGCAGAAACTACCATCCCTTCACTTCGAATGTTCAAGCAATTCGATGTGAGCTGACTGATGAAGCGAAGACGGGCCTGCAAGAAGGGGTAAAGGGCATCGTATTCGTCGACACTCCTTCTTTCCTCACTGGATGCGACCATCCCGATGCACAAAAGGAGATTAAGACATGGCTCAACCGGACAGAGTAAGACTTCCATTGCTTCCTTGTTAGGATATAACGCTGATACAGATGATCCATCAGATACCAGCCCCGATATGTCGGGGTGATTTACATGCATCGAGTCGAAACCGACCCAGCACTTGAACCTATCCGAAGCCACCTCCAAGAATTCGGTACCATTCCTCGGGTCGGTGACGATCGGCATCTCCCGCAGCGAGTACACATCGTCGTAAGCTATGACAAGACTTCGGGGAACATCTCCGAATCCAAGATCACGGAGCGCAGATCCAAGCTTTGTACCGAGATGGACACCCTAAGGAAATCCAGATGGCAGCCCTCAATACACCAGACGCTTTTCCAAGGAGAACCAGAAGTAGCGTGGAGAGCCGTAGAGGAACTCTTTGGAGGTTGATCACGGTGGCTTGGCATGCTTGGTCTTGGAGTCATAGTCATAGTACTGGCAGCTGCAATGATTCTTATAAATGATGAGACTTCGTGTTGCCAGAACGTGGTAGATTACAAGTTATGGTGTTATATTTTAGAAAGAATCGCGCTGCAAATTACGAGTGTCATAGCATTAAAGTCGCCTTGCTCAGGCGACCAGCACCAGATCTGACATTCAGGAGCATGGGCCCACGACCCGGGTACACATGAACCACTAATAATCACGAGGATTGACTCGTGGTCGCGGGATGCTGCCCGTCTTCCTGTGATTCTTCATGAACGACTGATATCCCATGACATTCGCATTGTCGCTGCCGCAAGGATCAGAAAATGTTCCAGTGACTCTGGGAAATAGGCACACCAATGCTGTGCTATTGCATAGCGCCGTCAGTTGATCTTCGAGACGTGCGATAGCCTGACGATTGTCTAAGGCAAGCTTAACCTGTTCTACGCCATCAGCGGGATGAGGATCAGGCATTAAGACGATCGCACTTCAAGCTTATTGTATATCTCTTTGAGCGAAGTGGTACACGCCGTGATCGCATTGATATCTGCATCGTACAGGAAGAACCGAGTAATAGGGCCTCTTTCCTTGATCTTTATCACGACCTTTTGAAGATTGTTGAGCTCCCTGAAGTGGTCGCAATTATGCATTATCCCCTTGGTTCCAAGGCGACATACCTTTGGAAAGAGCCCAATGTTCTCTTCATATCTTTGGACAACTCACATTCCGCTGCATGTTGTGTGATCTCCTCCAGTAGCCATCCAGAATTCTCTACTACTTGAGTGATCGTATGATGTAGGCCGCCCATTCCCTTAGAAACCTCTAAGACCAGCGCTCGGCTGTCAATAGTAGAGTACTGACCTGGATCAATTGAGCTATGTGTAAGACTGTCCCGATTGTTCCTCGGAGTATGGGGATAGAGGATAGGTCCGCCACTTGATGAGCAAACCTGAGACCTGTGATCGTGGCTAAGAGTGCATCTCGGTAACCAGTAGTACTACAACCCGAAGAGGTGGTCCCAGTTGGGCTGGGGGGACCTATGGAATCACGGGAGGCAATGCTTGCGGTATCCGTTGACGAAACCACAGACCACCTAGTTTCGGAAGACCTGATGGTGGAGGACCTGCTGAGGATGGCATTCCGCCGAAGGCCACCCGAGGGATTTTTTGGACGAGTCCGAGTCGTCCGCCGAGCCCCGCTACGCATCTTTGCCCAGACCTTTTTGAAATCGCTTGCAAGTTGGACGAGGGAGTGGAGCAAGGTTTTTGCTGCAGCTGTTTCGTGAAGCGGCAACTTGCGATCAACCATTTCCCGCTGGATTTGCAGTGGTGTGCGCCGCTGACGGGATCCCTCCAAGTCTAAGAGACTGATGATGTCCCAAGCTGATTCGTGGGTTCCTTGATAACGACGCATGCGCGAGCCGAGGTCTACCATTCCCTTCCAGAAGCTCGAGAGCAGCTCCTCTTCCCTCTTGGAACCAACTGACTGGTCTTCAAGCTCATCCCACATCGTTGTGACGAGGACGACGTTCTTCAGGTTGTCGTTACCGCACAACTCCTGGAATACGGAAAGATTTCTGAGAGGGGTTCCCGCCAATCTGACATCTGAAATGCGGTGGAGGTACAGAAGACCCGCAAGCTTGATGTTGTTCTGGTACCTGTAGTTGTTGAGTCAGGCGAAGTTCACGCCGCGCAGGTCAACTCACGTGTTCTTCAGCCAATTGGCTATTATTTTTAGAATCTGGCTGTCAGAAAGGTGTGTGTCGTCGAATCCGGGGGTGTCTACCAAGACAATATTCCGACGACCGTCAGGATGGGGACACCGGACAGGCTGCAACGCTCGTGTCTTGGATCTCAAGTCGTGGCCCCTCTCAGCTTCCTCCCTCTCAGCCGTTTTGTTCACGAACTATGAATGTCCCAGTCTCAATAGAGTGTAGAGTCTGGTGGCGAGTAACTCACTGAACTCTTCCCCGCCCCCGTGGGTCCCATAACCCTAATGGAATGCGTGATGAACAAAATAAAGTGTAAATCTAGGAAAACATACGCTATTACTATGTCATCTTCGCCAATAGCAGTGTGATGGTCGCTTGACGTGACATCAGGAATAGCAGCACAATCTGGAATGATGGATCCAGAGAGGTTCAGAGGATATGGGTCACTCCCGGCTGCGACATCGGATGCTGGAAGCGGGAGGGAGGCAGTGTTAGGATTAGAAACAACGCTATCCCCGCCGGATCTGCCCTTAGACGGCGGCCCAGGGGTTTTGGCTGCGAGGTTTGTTCTGTATTTCGATGAAGAGAACGAGCCCCAACCAGAGAACATATTCTGACACCTAGTTAGAATGGACGACGCGAGAAGGTGTAAGAGCACGTCGAGTATGGATATCAGGTTACAATGACTTTGGGGCGAGGGAAGCGAACCCAAGCTAAAAAGACTCGATGGGCACAATACTGACCACTCTGCTCGAGCGCTGAGGTACGATCATGGAACGAGAAGCGAGGAGCGCTCACCGCTTAATTCATGAAATGCACGCCGAACGTTGGAATCTGATGAGATGATAAGCACCCTGCGTCGCCACTGGGGAGCCGCGTGCTGTGCACAGATAGTACCTCCTCCTCGGCACCCGTTTCACACTCCTTTAGGAAGTTTCTTGAGTGTCAACACACGGAAAACGTGTAGGGAGGACGGTTGAGGAGAAGCATGGACCCTGTGGAAAAATCCATTGATCCAGAAGGGATTGGATATTCTCGGATATTCGACCGGGCCAGTTGCTGAACTTGACAGACATAAGTCTTACCAGGAGTCCTACTAGTCAGTGATACAAACGACGTGAGGCTATAAGCTCACACGTGACTACGCATCCTAGATCCAAATTTGATTTCTCTCCACTTTCAATAGCCTCCTTATCCCCTTCAACAACGTCCGAGTCCACAAGCCCTTAACCTCGCTGTCCTGGGCGCTTCTGCTTTCATCACAGAAGCTTCATGAATTTACATGCCAGGATGACATGCGCATCAGCTTGAGGTCAACTCGTGCCTGCACCCTGTCCGACGTTGATCAACCCATATCCTGCTAGTGGGCCTTCTCCAAGTCGTCATTGCATGTTTTGGAGCTTCAATTTCCCCAACCATCATGATCCCTGTTTAAAGAAGTTCTTCAGCAGAAGGCACACCACCTTATACCGGCTGCGGGAGTGCACAGTTAATTTTAAGCCCTTGCATGCGGGTTCGATCGCGTTCTCACCGACCGGTTTTACCTCTACGTGATCAAGGCTGTACACGCAGTTGATAGTGGAGGCCCTCAGCGATTGATGATATGAATGTGGGTAAATAATACCCATTGCTTCTTGATCATACCCCCGGGACCTGGGAAGGGTAACGTTCCTTTCAATTTGTCAGGATGCTGTCCACTGCGTGTATCTTTCAGACCGAAATCTGTCCAACGCTAGCTTGAAATAGCTAATCCCCTTCAGCCTCGTGTCCAGCAGCCATCTCAGGGTGCCACACGCCAAAGGCACGAGCAAAATGGTATAAACCCGCGTTTTGCACGATTGACAAGTTCCCGTACGTCATTGGGAACGGAATCCAGACCACAAACCCATGTGTTGTGGAGGAAACCTGAGGGCACGAACAAGCATGCGAGGTTGCCTAAATTATGCAACGTTGGAGAGCCTGGCGATCCAATTCCGTCTTCTCTTACCCGCCAGCGTTCACTGTCGACAACTCTGCCAAAAGCATAATGGCCAAACGTCACTTCAAGGCAGATCCAAATGACTATATCATCGTGTGAGTATCCTCGTCCAGGATTATCGTCCCCGTACTGAAGCAGCCCTGCGAAACAGTATCATGGGGCCCACGGGCTCCGGGAAGAGTAATGTGAGTGGATCCGTAGTACCCTTGACGTCGAATTCTCATATCAAAAATGTTTAGTTCATCAACACCCTCACCGGAAACGAAGAGCAAGGCAGAGCGGGTAACCTCAAGTCCGATACCCAGGATGTCACCCCATACCCTATTCTGCGCCATGGTCTCCGCCTTGTGTTTGTCGACACACCCGGATTCGATGATACCTATCGGCCAGATTCCGAGATTTTGAGGATAGTCGCCGACTGGCTCACGCAGAAGTACGTCATATTCTGAACGTTTTCTATCCCCCCTGACATATACAAAGGTACCCAGGCGGAGCCACACTCAAAATCACTGGGATAATCTACCTCCACCGAATCACCGACAATCGTATGTCTGGTTCCGTTTACAAGAATCTCCAGATGTTTGGTCGGCTTTGCGGAAATACACCTCTAGGTCGAACGCGTCTAGTCACGACCATGTGGGATAAAGCAAAGAACCGAGAGGTGGCAGAAAATAGGGAGAAACAACTCACAGGTGACTTCTGGCAGCAACTGTTGAAGGAAGGCGCCGTTGCCAAACGGTTTGACAATACACAAACTCATGCATGGGAAATCGTAGACGAGCTTATAAACCTCGGGAAAGATGGAGATGAGCTGCTCCTGCAGGAAGAACTTGTGGGACAGCAAAAGCGTCTAAACGAGACGGAGGCAGCCAAGGTCCTATATTCTCGATTCCAGCAACTCCTTGCAGAGCAGAAGAAGACGCTTAAGGATCTCGCGGACGAGGCAAAGCTGGCAAATAATCCAGAACTGGCGAGGAGTCTGCAGGAGGAATATAATAAAATCAATGCGCAGTTACACAAGACTTTCGAGGAGATGAAGGTGATGAAGATCCCACTCTCCAGGCGCATTCTCCTCTGGTTGTCTGGACGAAAATCCCGCGGAGTAAGTCTGTCTCGCTGTCTCGCTTTCCTGGAGTCCTGATCGAACGCCACCATTTCATAGCAAGCTGTCAAACTGGATGGCTAGTCCCTCATACTTGTTAGCTTTGCTACTCGCCATCACAGTCAACCTACACCCGATCTTCTACCGATCCGGCCAATCCTGTTTATATATCCGCGATTCCATAACAGGTCTGCGCTACAGCTGTGGTTGACGTGCCAAACTATAACTATCTCAGTTCGAGAGGACTTGCCGATTTGTGGCAAATATTGATATCTTTGGTTCAATGAATAGCCGTGACTGGGATACCCACCGAAAATGTATTGATAGAATGATGAGCAGTAAATGTTTGTAAAGGGTATACTAGAAAACTCGCCAATGGAGGAAGCGAGTCGGGTTTTGGGCTGGCAATCAGAAACTTAAGGCAGGAAGCTCCAAAGGCCGGACCACTGACACCGCCTCTGCACTCATTATATTTACACTGGCTATGAACTAAACCTGGCTGGTGCACCTTCCGTTATTGTCGCCGCTCGACACCCAGAAACGATAGCCTGGACGGCATGATATTCGTGTGTGTACCATTCTTTAACGGTCATTCAACATAACTCAACAATACTTCGACAGCGTGATAGGACCGACAGGATCTGGAAAGACCAACGTGAGTCCAGACTTCTTGACGTTCAACTCTCATATCGAGAGCTGTCAGTTTATCAACACTCTGGCTGGGAAATCGGGGGATGGTGGGGCAGCTTATCTGAATGCCGGCACCCGAAGTATCACTTCTCACATGATAGAACGTGATGGTCGACGTCTAGTCTTTGTCGACACTCCAGGACTCGATAGCACCTATTTGCCGGACGCAGGAATATTCACGCTTATAGCCAAATGGTTAGAAACGAAGTACGTGGTTATTTGCTACTGTAGGAATCTTGGCTATCGCTGTTCTGACATGTGCAAAGTTATCGATCCAACATCGAAATAGAGATAATCTACCTCCATCGCATCACCGACACTCGCATTCAAGGCTCTCCACATGGACATATTGACATGCTTCGTAAGCAGTGTAGCGGCGCGGTTGTACGTCAAATATGTCTGGTGACAACCATGTGGGACGAGGTAGACCATGCCGATACAGTGAAGGCGGATGACCGAGAGAGGTTTCTAGAAGAGGGATTTCAGAAGAAAAGCGTTCGCGCACTCTTCAAACGATTCGACAACCAGTGTTCTTCCGCCTGGGATGCCGTAAATGAACTCATCCGAGGTGCGTGCCATGGACCATTTCGCTTTCCCATTCTGCACGACTTTATGTCCATGACTTAGACCATCCTGCCATCACCACAGATTCGACACTCAGTAACGATAAGCTGAAGGACATGGCATTCGTGCATGTACCACCTCTTCGAGGTCATAATCCGACATACTGACCAAAATCTGACAACAGCGTTATGGGACCGACAGGGTCCGGAAAGACTAATGTGAGTCCAGACCTTCTAGATGTTTAATTCTTATGTTGAAAACTATCAGTTCATTGGTGCCCTCACCGGGACATCCGATGACAGCGGGGGAGGTGATTTGACTGTCGGAACTCGATGCGTGATCCCTCGCACCGTGGAATATAATGGTCGACATCTTGTCCTCGTCGACACTCCAGGGCTCGATAACACCTATATGCCAAACGCAGAAATATTTACACTTGTAGCCAAATGGCTAGAAACCAAGTATGTGATTATTCACTATTGTAGGAATCTTGGCTATTGACATACTGACGTGTGCAAAGTTCTCGACGCAACACTGAACTAGGGATAATCTACCTCCATCGCATCACCGACAATCGCATTCAAGGCTCTCCACATAAATATATTGAAATGCTTCGCAAGCAGTGTAATGATGTGGCTGTGTGTCAAATATGTCTGGTGACAACCATGTGGGACGAGGTAGACCATACCGATACAGTGGAGGCGGATGAACGAGAAAGGTTTTTGAAGACAGAATTTCAGAAGCAAAACGTACGCGCACTCTTCAAACGGTTCGATAACCAGCACTCTTCCGCCCGGGACATCGCGAATGAGCTCATGGGAAGTGAAGCACGTCGCCTCCAAGAAGAGCTTGAAGATCGAGAAAGACGTTTAAACAGACCTGGTACTGAGAGGGCATCGTATATACAGTCGCAAGTGCTCCTTTCACAGCGAAAAGAGGTGCTGAAGCACCTCTTAGCTCAGGCAGCCACAGAGGGAAACGTGTCTCGTGTCCATGACTTACGAGCGGACCTTAACATATTAGATGCCCAGATACGACTGACGTTTGAGGAGATGCGGGAGAGGAACACCTCGCTCATCGGGCACGTTCGGCAGTGGTTGGCTCGGAAACTTGGTACAACAGTAAGTGTTCCTTTTTCCGCCGCCAGTTGTCGTGAAGAAAATTCTTCTCAGTAAAACATTCAATTGTTTGTTCATGCAAGAAATTGGATACGATACTTTGTTGTGCTATGATATATCCGGGATATGGAAACACTGCTGTGTTGGTGGAATTGGTGAATGAATGACGTGCAAGGGATCATGAGCGCCAGATCGCCCTCGATTCGTGGGCGGAGTATCCCTGCGACTCGCTCTTCCTATGTGCACTGTGTCACGAGTTGGAAACTGAAGTGCTGAGGCTTGTCTCCGCCTCGAATACTCTTCGCGACTTTTTGGGTGAATGCCACGAGCTATCTGCTGATCATAATTATGAACCCGACAAGGTTGGGACTGACCATTTGTACTGTGTACACACATCTAGGTGCCCTTTGCGATGGGGACTGCGCCGGCGTGGAACATCCCGAGGAGCGCGTGGGCGAGATTGTCGAGTGCATAAACGACACCATATGTTCACGACGCGAAGGTGGAGGGAGAGTTTTTCCACCGGCCCTACTTGCCCAATTCTTGCTGCCCTTTGGCCGTCCCCTTGGCCGTGTTGGACCGTGGGTCAAGCTGGCAACACCAGCGCTGAGAATCCCACCCTCTCCATTTTCGGTCTCGCTAGAGCGACTCCTACTCTCGCGCTCTCGATCGTTGTGGTCTGCCTGAACGCGCGAATCGAGTAAACGCCGATGTCTTCGTCTTGATTCATGTCGTCCATCGCATCGTCCATAGGCGTCTTTGGAATGTCTGACAAAGGGATAGGTTAAGAAGCGAATATCATATGAGAGTCCCACCCTCTCCACTTTCAGTCTCGCTAGAGCGACTCCTACTTTCGCGCCCTCGATCGTTGTGGTTTGCGTAATCCCTTCTACTACCTTCTCCTCATCGTCAGAATCAGAGAGCTCGCCGTCTGCCTGAACGCGCGAATCGAGTAAGCGCCAATGTCTTCGTCTTGATTCATGTCGTCCATCGCATCATCCATAGGCGTCTTTGGAATGTCTGACAAAGGGGATAGGTTAAGAAACGAATATCATACAACAATTTCTTCCATACCTGTCATCTGCACACTCGGCGGCACCTTCAACTTCCGCAAGTTCTCCATCACGGTATTATTTTTCACCCCGGGC
>JBBPNB010000479.1:0-17269 GCA_038090635.1 Rubroboletus satanas
ATTTGAATCGATAGGGAATCGGCGTAGTGTGCGTCGGACGAGCTCGAACCCGGACGAGATAATGACAATCTCGGAGATGTGTCTTCCTGGAAAGCAAATTAATATGAATCGCTTCCGCGTTTGCAGGAACGATGACTGTGCCACATGAAATGTGAATGTCGACGGCATTCAAGGTGATCACTGCCAACTGGACGTCGGACCCGATGACTGCGGTTCGAAGATCCTCATAGAAAGGTGGCAGTAAAAACTTGCCAAAACCATCAACACACCGTATCTTGTTGGACACAACATTCCATTCCCTCTAAATCTCTGTGCATACTCTCCATCGTCACCGAAAGCCATCGGCGTCTCCAGCTGACCACTGAGATTCTCAAATTCATCGGCCAGATCCCGATCGTCTGGTCCGTTCGCAGCTCGTCGAGTGGAGTTCGTAAACATGCCATACATCGCACCAACGACGTCGTGGCGTCTGAGAGCGCCATGGGTCGCATCCCCACAAATCGACAACGCCTGTGTCTTAATTTGATCATGCTGGAGGTTCACGGAGGATTTGAGGACAAGACGTAAGTCCAGAATGCGTATAGCGGACCTGTACCCATTGAGTAAGGATGGATGGCTCAACTTTTCCGCGCTTTCCACCCATTGCATAGCTGCCTCAAATTGGACCTACGAACCACCATTATAATACTGTGCGGGCTCTATCCGGTATTTAAATCCGTCCTCCAAATCAGTGCTGCTGTTTGTGACAGAACACATTAGAGAGTTCCTCGTATGTCTTGATGAGCAATGGGTGTTCGAGGGTAAAAGCATCTCGAGCAGCATGGAGAATGCCCAACGGGATATCGGTGTCGACAACGGTGTGCTTCTGGGGAAACACGGCAATCACAGCTCTTGCTTGGAACAGGAACGTCCTTCCCCGAGCTGGATGGTTCTCGGACCACAGATCCAGTGCTATTTTGCCGAGTGAAAAAGCAAATAGGTCGTCAAGTTGTGAGTAGCGATCAAGAAGAACGATGGCCAGATTGAGTTCAGGATCGAGGAGGTTGGAATCCTTCCTCGCTAAATTGCCTAAAATACGAGCGTAGTTATTGAGAATGGATAGGCGAACGGGATGGTCTGAAGGACACAACCCCAAGGTGTCAGTGCAAGAAGCGAGAGACCAAGCAATAACCGAGGGCGCTGAGTGGCTGGGGCCGGAGAGGGGTCGTCTAAACGATCGGTAGTCATGCGATTGCGAAGGCGTTCAACAATCGCTCCGTCGACGCCCTGGATGGACTCTCTGTTCCGAGCGAATGATGAGGTGAGTCGCATAGAAGACCAACGCACTAAAGTAAAACCGGTGGCCAGGTGGTCATCTCGTAATGACGTCTTCGAGGTATCTGCCGGCAACTTGGAGGTCATCAAGGTCCCCCTTGCGAGGGAACTGAGCGCTTAAGGCCGCGGCGTATCTCATGCAGGCACACAGGTATTCCTCTGATTATGTCGATCACAGCGGCGTTAGCTTCGACCGCAAGATCGATACCGTAGTGCAGCCTGTAACGAGAGCTGAGCCCATATGCGAGGGACTGTCGGGCAGGTATGAGCAAGCTATCAAGGGCAGCCCTCCAGCACCGTCCTGGATTGCTGGATAGCAAGGTTTAGATCGCCCCCGTCCTGCGGAGCCATATACCTGGTGAGGAGGGCAGAATCGTACAGCGTCACCAAGTACACGCGTTGAGAGTGTGGGCTGCCGGGACGCCGGTATCCATGACAGTCTGGAGTATTCCGACCCGCCAACTGAAGGTCCACTGTATCCTTGGTGCGTCGGTAGCCTTCTGTATACGATGTAGAATCGGTCGTAGATGATGCGTAGTCGGTGTGAGTTCGAGAGCCTTGTCTAGATATCCGTCTGCGATGGTGTTGTCGCGCGCGCGCAAGAGACATGCGTGGCGAAAGCGGAAGTACGAGAGTACATAGTCCACAGTACTAAGTGTCTAGCGCCGAGCCGAGATCGAAGGCTGCAAAGTATGTTATCAGAAGTCTGCCGATATGGGGCAAACTGCTCCTCTGCGAAGGCGATAAGCTCATCCAAGATTTGCGAGTCGGATGCAGGCTGAGAGGATCAGCACTTACTACATGATAGGCGCCCGGAGATAGCTGGTGCAACCTTCCTGTTCTTTTCTCCATGATCGCCGTTTTCTCACATCCCACCTGCACGCATCTTCTTCCCTTGTATATGACCCCACTTGCAGCATAATTTCATTCATTCTATACTTATGAAGAGCTAATGATCGGGGTGCTTACTATCGTTTGTACCTAAGCCGTATTGACGGCGTGACGAGTGAGTGAGAGAGACGAGGCACACTGGTGCACTACCGGCAAAACGGAAGATACGTCACGCAAATTTGAAAGAGTCGAGAGGGTACATTGCTTTATCTATGAAAACAGCAATCTATATACATACTTGAAAAAGTTGAGCATCGTACTCGACATCATGATTAATGGTATATATACAGCTACAATAATACGACGGAAAAAAAAGAAAAAAAAGAGAGTGGGTTCGTCGACAATGTGAGGTATGCAAACCAGAAATCAAGAAACGATCTTCCAACCCCCTTACCGCCTACCTAATCCGCTCACTTCCCATGCCATCTTCCCCTGAACGAACGGTATACTTCCGAGCACCCACAACACCCAAGCCCGGACCGTCGCAGAATCAATCGGGCACCACCAAGACATCCTCTCTCGGTACTTCATGCCCGTGAACGAGAGGATGCCTTTCGTGAGCTTGATCACTTCCAGCGCACGTGCGTATCGCACGGTGGCGAATTCGCGAAGAATCACGTCGGCTTCGGAGATTGGCTTGGTCTCCGTAGCATGGATGTGTTTCGTGAGCGCTTCTCCGAGGAAGATGGCATCTCGCAGGCCGAGGTTCATTCCCTGCCCACCAGCAGGGGAATGAATGTGAGCAGCATCACCAACGAGAAGGATGACACCGCCTTCTCCTGGCTCTCCGGGACCAAGACGGGAGAAAGTGGTATCAGCGATGGAAGCATGGTTACGGAAACGGGAAGACCAGACAACGTCTTTGATGCACGTTGGTTTCGCGTTGGGGTTCACAGCGGGGTCTGATGCTAGGCGGTACGGACCGAACCGGTCGACGAGATTCTGGAGATATTCCTTGGGAGGTGAATGAGGGATTTCGCCGTCTTGCAAGGGTACACCACAGCCGATGCGGTAAACTCTTTCAGAAATGGGGACCTGGCGTTCGGCGGCGAGGGATTCGTTGAAGCAGGATGATAAGGGGAAGCAAAGGAAGAGACTGTTCGGGGACAATGTTATGCCCGGCGTGAGGTCATCTGCGTTCGTGGTGTCGAAGGTGATATCGGCAAGAATCATCTGACTGAGGTTATTGTCTGCTTCTCCCTCGGCAAACGTTGGGTCAGAGAAACCTATGCCAGCCATAGTGCGGACCTAAACGTCGTGAGACGGTACCCAAGTGCAAAAAATGTTAAAAGACCTTACCACAGAACGTGCGCCATCTGCGCCGATCACATACTTTGCCGTGATCACCCTGCCATCTTCAAACGTGACGTCACTGAGCTGTGGATTATCCGCGTTGCGCCTCAGTCCAACTACTTTCAGAGGACGATGGACGATGACACCAGAGCTAGCCAGCTTCTTCGCGAGAGTATGTTCGGTAAGATTCTGAGTGATGATGAGGATGTATGGGTGTTGAGTGTATGGTTTGAGACTCTCGATACGAAGACCGATAAGTTTCGTAGAACGGGTTCCCACGTTGAAGGCAGAAGCTTTGATGCCCTGCGATACGATGTCGTCCCCACAACCTATAGTGTCCAATGCCTAGACAAGACCTCAGACACAAAGAAGACTGACAACAGGGACAACTTGCCTCCAGGGTGGCAGCATGAACCACAATGGCTCGGGAAATATTTTCCCCCTGAGATAGGGCGTCGACGATGACGAAATCATGAAAGTCATGGTGGAGGAGAGAGAGAGCGGCGGCAAGTCCTGTTGGACCGGCACCTACGATGAGGACGGTGGTTTTGTCAGGTAGAGACATGCAGAAAATGTGTACGGGGTATGAGGACGCAATGAAGGTCTTGCGGCCTTATATGCGTTCTGATAGACCTAGCCATGAATGTTGGAAACCCGAGGTGCCGACTCCAATGCGTGGAGACCGGGATTCGTATCGATCGAAGAACCGCCTCGTTGACCGGGTGGTGCATGACAAACGACGATGACTGTCAGCAGGTCAGTGAATCCCATATGGCGTTACATAGGACTCCGTCCGACTCCAACCGTGTTTCAACTTTCCGCAGGGTGACCTCTTCTCATCGAGCATCGGCGGGACACGGACCTACATGTACGCGAGAGATGCGGGGCGCTACGCACGAATCGGATTTCGATTGCTGTGCCATTCGAATGATCAAAAGGGAAAAAGTGAGTCTGATTTGATGGTGGCAACACTGCACGGGCATAGCAAACATTGCTCGCACAGATCTGACGAGTCAGCGGTTCGTCAAGTCGTGTTTAGATAGACAAGTTTGTACGCTTGATGTCGTTGTGATCGCAGCAAGGTCGCCTGTCAACGAACGGTATTGATTACAAAATCGTTTACTAATTTTTGGCCACGATGCAGTACGTTGTATGTACACCATCCTACCGTCGACACATAACGTACAGAAACATGTAATTGTAGCAATGAACTTCATCCTCCCTCTATGCAATGCCTCCCACACCAAGACTAGATACCTCCTACACATTAAATTATCATCTTCACGATATGTTGATCGCGGGGTTTTCCCTGTCTAATGCATCAACGCTCGCTCTCCGTTTTCCCCTCCCCCTTGTCCCGCCGTCTCGTGTAGGAGGACGATACAGAGTGCGGTGACGAGGTATACCACCACACTAGCGTACACCGGAAAGGAGCGATCGATAAACAACAGTGAACCACCCACGAGGGGAGCGATCATCCCGCCTCTATGGAAAGGAATGATCAACGTGACATTAGCTCGGAATCCAAATGCACGAGGAAAGACGTACATTCGTGACAGCGCCGACGCGATCCCACATGCTGTTCCGCGTACTTTGGTACCAAAAATTTCGGGTGTCCACCTACAATATCGTTCAGTTACTTGATCCGCACGCACGCACGCAAGCGCCACGAAAAAGATTTACCCATACAACACTGCATACATCGTCTACTCATCCATGAATCAGTGAACCTGATAGTGTCAAATCGCAACTCACCGTGGCGCTCAAACTGATCCCCACTGCACTGATACGAACCAAAATCGGATCTTCGACGAGCACAAAGAGCATACAAAAGAATGCTGTCAGGAGGGTCGTCCCGATCAACGAACGTCGTCGCCCGAGTGCGCTTTCGACCATGTACGCCCCGAGCTATGTCATTGCGTCAAACGTGCTGCCGGGGTTTTTTAAAAAAGGGACGACGTACAAGCGCGCCCGGACACCCACCCAACGTAAAAACGACCACGTCCCATAGATTATCTTCGAGCGATTTCGGGGTCGAATCCCCCCTCGACCCCGTCTCCAATAGCTTGGGATAAAATACGTTAAACATCGTGTAGGCTGATGCTGTAGTTCAGTGATGTGGACAACCCCTTGATCGAATGTGACGCACCAAGTGCCATAGAAAACCACACGCTCCACACCAACAGCGTCGTCCGACACCACTGGGGACTCAATACCATCCCTACGCGATCGAGCCATGCAATCAAGGGTCGCTTGATCCACCTGGGAAGCACGCCTCCACACCGCATCTGAAGCTCGACTGAAGCGACCGAGGGGGCTCGGGATACACGCGATCGTGAAGAATGACTGCGAGCACGCGGAGGCCTCGAGTAACGCTTCGTCTCGTCATCCAACACGCCCGTACGGGAGGACGACGGGTTCTCCCTGATGGTAACAACGCTATGCCTTCGTGGGGGGTATTCCTCGACGGGTGTCAGGAACGAATGGGAATCAAGTGAGTTGGGAGAATCGTCAGTAGACTGATAATCTTTGACGCCCTCGCCTCTGGGTGGGTCACTGGATGTGCCGTTCCTTGTTGTGTTCTCGTCTGTACCCGCGTCAAACAAGGTCTCACGGTTGGGACGTGCATCTTGTGTAGAGAGGAAAGGCGCGCGCTCATCGGACCCACTTGTCGGAGGACGAGGTTCAGGTGGTCGTCGGTCGTCTACGTCTTCAAGGTCTATAGTAATGTCGGATCCATTGAAACGAGAGATGAGCTGAAGAGACTCCAGGGCTTCCTGATGTCGACCAGCATGGACGAGATACCGAGGTGACTCGTGCAAGCGGAAGAATAGGATGCGAGCGAGGAACATCGACAGCGTCTGTACATATGAATCAATACCAATGCTCAGGGCCACGGACTAAACTCACGATGACACCAAGACAGACAAGCATATACTGCCAGCCATTATTTCCAATAGAGGGATCGCAAGGTTGACCTGGTGTACACGACCGCCCTGGAAGAATGAAGAGAGCAACGAGTGCTGAAAGGACAGATCCGAGAGAGAAGAAGACAGAGAGTGCAGTGACCAAGTGCTGTTTGCCTTTTGGCATGTGCTCCAGAAGGAGTGTACCGTCTGTCGGCATAGAACCCTGGACAAAGAGGCCCGGGTCAACGAGAGTGCGATATTATACAACGGCGGACTCACCCCGACTGCGCTGCCAAGAAAGAATAGGAGTACGCAGAGGCCCACAAACGAGCGCACAAACGACGCGAGGATGCCAAACACGGCAGTGAAGAAGAGCGTCGCGTTGAATGCGGCACTTCGGCCCACGATGTCCGAACAGGATCCCCACCCAACAGCACCGACCATCATCCCCGCAAACATGGATGATGACAGTGTCCCGATATAATTGTCGGGAACTGCAAGTATTAGTCGGGAATGAGTTAGCTACGCTGAGCGGATGGTGTACCTAAGTAGTGTTGCTGTACGCGAGGAAGGATTATGGCAACAGCTTGAATCCACATCTGAGCGACAAGTCAAGGGCGCTGAGAGGCTTGTGGCGGTAGACGTACGTTGTCTGCCATCCAGCCTATAGACGGGGGAGCGAGGCGCCAGGTCCGCAGCATTGAACATCAAGTTAGCGACAGCAAAATAAGTGCTCACCGAATCCACATAACGACAGGAGTGTCCACTGATAGCTCCCTGGGGCAAGACAACGGGTGAGCGCGAAGTATGAGGCGGATACGGAGCACGCACCCATCCCTATGCGATCTATAGTTTTGTCCAAAGGTGTTCTACCATCATACTGGGAGTCCTCCACGAACTCATCTGAAACTTCGGCATCTTCGATGTCGTGCATGCTGGAGTAGCTGGACCTGTTAGATGTCATGGAGGTCCAGAAGCCAGAGGCACGGGGGGAGATGGAAGGCATGCTCTGGGGTGGGGCCTTATAAGTCACGCAACGCGGCGCTGACACAGCTTTTTTGCGCACGATTACGCAAAGACGTGAGACAAGTTGAAGGAGAAAATGACGGTGCAGATTTCCAAAAACGGATGTCTCTCTGCTACCTCTGGGACGATATCGCGAGTTGAGAATGCGGTCGTGGTCGTTCAGTGAGCAAGAGACTGAGAGATCCGGTTCGTTTTATGTTCGAAATGCACGTCGAGATCGCGTTTCAGACCGGTCGTTGTCCAAGTGGAGCATGGGAAACAAACTCGAATATTTATATCCACAACCACCCGCGAAAGCACCCCATAAATTATTAATAGGAGTCTCGGGTAGCTATGAAATGAACTGCGTAGGCTCCAACTTATGTATACGATTAGTACATGCCCAGTGACTGAGTGACTGAGTCGTTGCCACGAAGATCCTCCAGAACACGCGGGGCACCCAGCTTCCCAACATGGGCGTTCAATCTCCTTCAAGGTGGAAAACAAGATCCAAACTCGTAGCCCCGAATACACGAGTTGGACAGAAATAGTCGAGAACCGAGTTTTCGTAGTCTGGTGACCGGCCCGGTCTATCGACGGCTTGGACCGGGCTGGTCACCAGACTAGAGTTTTCGTACCACACCGCCGTTCGCATACATCCAAACGTTCCTTTATCCAAACCTAGATCGCCAAGATCTACATAGGAGGGTGACCAATGCGATGTTGATACATGCACAATTTCTGACGGATTGGGTGGTCTTGTGTCCTTCGACGTACTTCGCTGGGCTAGAATTGAACCGATCCAGGGGCGGGAACGCCATATCGTCTTTGCAATTGGCCTCGCTTCCCTATCGGCCCCGAACCGAGGCATGCGTCGTAACCGCGTATGTCACACCGACGAGTTACATTGGTTGTTTGGAACGGGTTCCATCAGCCGTTGACCGCACAACAGGTGGAAATGCAGGAGATGTGACGACGCGAACACATTTGTCCTTCCCATGCAGTGATAGTAGTGTCTTCTAGTGGTGAGACCGTGAGACCAACATCGATTGACAGCGTGCGGCAAGGTGCAGGTTCTCTGAGATGGTGACAGGAGAGGCGAGCTAGGTCTGCTGTGCAGCATGAGGAATCTCGGCCAATGATGAACATTCGACGTGCTCCGGTCACAAATGAGCGAAAACATCACCTCAAGTCCCGAGGACTGCTTCCAGGTCTTCTAATATGTGCCAATGCATTTCGTTGCAACCATAGTTGGCAACATCAGAGCAGCACACTTAGCTGTTTGAGGGTGTGGAGATGGTTGACCATGAGGTAAATTGAGTCCCAATGCGACCCTTCAGCACTTCAGCATCTCTACACAATGATTTCTTGGTAAGGGAATTAATAAGCCACCCAGCCACAGCTGTACAGTTTCATATTACATAATCTCGCTGTTCTCCTCAGCGTTCCGTCTAATCGTGGTGACCACTGAGGTAGGTCGAGTCCACATTCTTGATACTGACAGTATCTAGCACATTCTTATCTAGCTCATACAAAATATTCATGACTTGTATATTCATGATATTTTGGTATGTAGTTTCCAAGCATATATGTCAAATATATCAAGAGTGTGAATATGTTTTTCATCATATATTGGCTAGGCAGCTGTACTGGACCTTGTTACAACCCATGACTCATCCTACAAATATTATTCCTTTTCCTTCCCACCCACTCCAGTCCCCTTTTCTCCCTTACCATTATCCTGTTTCTAGTTTCCTTACCCAGTGTATGCCCCTTACCTTGGACTGCATTCCCTTTTGTCTTCTTCTCCCCTTTTTCTTGTACCATTACCTTGGTTCCTGTTTCATGTCGTGTTTCACACGAGGACCAACACTGCCTTTCCCATCACCACATTTCCGCTGTCTTCCTTATCTCTGCCTCATGTTACCTCATGCCAACTGGCTTCCTGAGAACTCCCCTTATGGGAAGCTTAGGCCTCCAAGCCATAGCACCCTGTACCCCTATATAAAATCTCCCTACTGTAGTACTAGCTCCCCAGTTAGTTCTACACAATATACCACATATCTTCTGGCATATCAGGTTCCCACTTAAGTCTTCTGGCTACTTCTGAGTGCCAGCTACTAGTTTCTTGTGCTATGTACAATCCTAGTCCTTACACTAGGAGTTGTGATAGCATCATAACAGACCTCAGACACATATATAAGCAGTAATAACATATATTATGATTAAAAGTGGACTTATACATTCATTTGCATTGGCTATGTAGCAGGGGAACAAGCTGAGTGATGTCAAAAACAGCAGAAACACAGGATATCAAGTAATATCCAAAAATGGCTATTTGTTGGGAGTAGTGGCCGCTTTTAGTACTGCTTATAGGCTTATATACTGTGAAAGTTCCGAGTCCGTTTCCGTGGCTTCAGCTACGGCACTCGAGGATCCATTGCCCTGTTTGTAGTTCCACCCTTTTTTCGACAGTTGTACTAAATGGAGTTTCATTATTACAGGCTTGGGTGAGCTGGTTACATAGTAGGCGAACAAACTCGCCACTGCACAAGTTGCGAAGAACCTGAAAGCAGGTCAGCTTCATCACGTCAACGTACTACCCTGCATGGTTTTAACCAAATCTAGGAAATTGCAAGCTCGCGGATGCGGCCGGCCCTCTAATCTTCACAAGTATTCGTCACTGAGATGCTGTCATGTGCCGAGAGGAGAACGACAAAAAAAACATTTGTCGTATTACCCGAACTATTTATAAAAGCCAGCCAAGTCCTTTGCTCGTCCACCAGGAAGTTCATTCCGTTTCCTCCACAGTCTACACGTCTCGCATTCATCATCCGATATGTTCACGAAGCTTAGGTATATTTTTTGTGTCTTGCCTATGGCCGTTACATTGATCGACGTGCATATTTAGTGTTCTCGCCCTCTGCCTTGCCTTCGTCTCTGCGTTGCAAATCCAAACACTGCCGATTGCTAGCCCTGGTGAATCTGTCCCCGTCTCGCTTGATCTGAATGGCTCCGACGACCCCACCATCGTCGACCTCACCTTTGGGTTCTCGCTTACATCTGAGAATTATCCCATCGCCAGTAATGTGGCCGTCCCTTCAACCCTCAAGGCCATCATTCCTCAAGTCGAGCACTTTGGCTAGTGTGTATCCCTTTTTGCAAACATTCGATGAGCGCATTAATTGACATCACCCACCAGTCCGTATCGGTTCACCGCAACAGAGGTCGGGTATGTACCCCTTGTTTTTGACACTCAATGCCTTCCAAATACGCGATTGTTGACATTACTTTCGTTGTTGTGGGTCCTCCAGTAACGCTTCTGTGGAATATGCTAGCAGCAATGAGGTCCGGGTGGTTTGGCTGTCCACGTAGTTCGAGGTAGATGGTTTTAATCATTGGGGATGTTTGTCAAATTTCGGATGGCTTCCTGAACAACCCTGCGGCATCGCCGTTTTTAATGAGTTCACATACCAGCAATAACACTATCAAAGGAAACCAACAGGCGGTTAAACTCGAGTGTGATGTGCGCTTGCCACGAATTTGTCGAGTGGTGATTGCAACATTTCTGAGAGCACTGCCCTGACGGTGCCCCGATCGCAGTGTCACAAGGGGTTGCATAGGAGGCGTTCCCTGGGTTGGATGTGTTTGATTTTAGTGCAGCAAGGTACGTCAACGGACAGTATTCCACCCAATTTGTCAACGATTGCGCCAGGGTTGGCACTGCGTCGGACGTTCCTAGACCTTCTCCTGGCACCGTCTCGTGATAGTCGCCTCGACGTTTAAGATCTTGACAACCTGGGTTTGTGTAAAGTAACACGGAGCGGTGGCACGGTGACACTAGCGTAACCGCATTCAGTTGGCCAGGTGGCCGGCATCACGGTTTGTGGAGAAGTGTGATAATGGAGTGGAAGTGATTATCTGAGATTATCTGAGAGGTAAAATGAGGCAAAAATGTATTATAATCCATTATAATCCATTATCACGCTTCTCCTGTTTCAGTGATGGCCACTGGCGGCCCATGGGAACACGGGGATACACGCCGTCTCGCCAGACGCTGCTTGTGATGTCGTTTGGGGCGTAGTCCCCATCGACAATGATGCATGATGTCCCAGAAATCCTGGCATCGTGAGACGCTAGCATCAGGTTCTCAGCAGGTACTATGTCAAAAGTAATGCATAACAAGTTTTATGGAGTTGTGCGTAAAACTGTGACAAGTCATCTGAAGCCCAACTGGGAGGTCATCGAGGTTGGCTCTGGCCAGGATGCTTCCACGTTTAGCCGTGGTGTAGAATGACGCGATCTGAGCACCACACGTCTCGGTGTTACCTTCATCAGTCCATTCGCAGGGTACTCTTGTCGAGTATGAGTGGGGATCTGTATTGGGGTCACATGGGGATGCGCTTCAAGCAACCTCGTAGCTCCAAGGGTCTCAGTCACTTGTAAAAATATGCAATAAGTGGCGTGGTCGCAAAGTGCGAGCATCCTGCATACAGAGTCATCGAGCTCTGCACCGGGGTTATGGCCTTCTAGAGTGGCGTTGTTCTGTGTGTGGTATTTATTTGTCTGTGGGGTGCGTGATCACAATGAAGGTATCCCCACACATACCAGAGGAGCCGGCATAGTAACCACGGTGTGGTTACTGGTCCCGAATAACTCTTCCATTTCACGGCAAAGTTCCCTTTGATATGAAGGGGACGTAACAGTAGACCGCGAGGGGATCATGCTGGTAGAAGGTACAGGGTGATTCATATACGCATCGGTCCACTGCGCATCCACAGAGCCTTGTATGATCTGTCGTAAATGTTCAATAGGTATGATGGAGCATGAAAGTAGTATCTTGCTAACATCCTCGAGCTCTGTACAGGGATCGTTGTCTTTGGTGGTAGGATGATTGTTAACCTATCAAGTGCTTCAGAACCGGAATAGGAACGAAAACATATCCTAGAACGCACGGGGGGGACTGATACGGCAGCCATGGTAGGGTTCACAGTCTCGTACATAGAGTTCTCAACATGGCATGATTCGTGTTGCGATGGAGCGAACATGGGGGGCTAGGGGAATTGCGATGGAGAGTGGCACGAATTGCAGATCCATAGCGCATTTTACGCAGTGTACCCTCCAAAGCTCCAGAGATATTTATTGGAGGGCGGGATGACACGTGGACTCAGGGAGAGGGCCGAAAGAGACGCGCTGATCGCCAGAACGACTCCATGCTCCATATCCATTCACGACGCGCATGTATAACGTCATCGCCAAGATAAATGTACCCGTACGCAGCATTTCGGACCCGTGATTGGGGGACGGCGAGAAAAAAAAAACAGGTACTTCTCCGTCTCACTTGTCTGAACTTGGAATTAGTACCACATTACCGACGGTTTCAGCGTAAAGCCATGCCGCCGCTTCTTCCAGCCCGCAGTGTAGCACCGAACGACGTTCATTTCTGCCGCTACATCACGAGATGTCTCGGCAAACGGTGTTCCTAAAGGCAAGATGAACGAACATGGATCATCGGGAGGACGTGGATATGGAACAAGCCACCCACGTCAAGGTCATGTAGGAAAGACTAAGGGAAAGCTAGCCACACACCACGACTAGTTCACATCAAATCGTTCTCATTGGGTTGTCTCGCCTTTCGGATTAACACAGTCTCTCCAAATCAATCAAGAAGTGCGACGGGCGGGTCAGTTATCGTTCGGGGCGATTATTCGGTTCCAGAATTCCAACCGCAATCTCGCAGAAGTTAACCCATGCACACCAGGTGGGAACCCTGGTACCAACTACCCACCCTCATTCCCACTCCCTGTGAGTCGTGACGTGGAGTATTAACTCTGCCAGGGGATAATAATCTTCTTGATATTTCGGGGGTCCGGATTCCATACTGGGGTTCTTTGCTCTGGGATTGGAGGGTATGTTACCCCTGCAGCGCCTAAGGTTTCCGTTTGATTGTGGATCGGTGACGACCTATGTGCGCTTAATATTTAGACGGTCCAGACCGTGTGAGTGAACGTGATCTAGATAGAAGTAGAAGTCGGAGGAATGAGTACCACCTAAGTTGGTCGGAAAGATCCAGTCGAGTATGGCCCAGAATCACTGCAACAGGAGTAACGATTTTTGCTTCATTTTACCTCACAGGTGATCACAGATAATCACATTTCCATGAGGCAAAATGGACTACATTCCATTATCACGCTTCTCCTGTTTCAAATTTCAGTGATTGATGTTGGCAGAACACTGTCAATACTGCCATCGGCAATTGCCGGCAGAGCGTCAAAAGGGATTCGAGAATGCATCACGCGCGCGCAACCCTCGAGAAACAACTACTCCCGTTCGCATTTCCGCACTAACCCTGTTCTCTTCCTTTGGGACCAGTTCTGGGCGTTTAAACTACGACCCGCTCGAGTCCCAGAGCTTCGGATCCAGACAAACATTCAGAGTGTGCTTCTTCGAACTCGCCACTCAGAACATACAATATCATCTCTGCTTATCCCTCTTGCTATTTGATTTGATGAGATAGAATCATTCTCCCGCTTCGGTACACCATATCGATTATGATCCGCCGAAGCACTCACAGCCCACGTTTAGAATGGCGGATTTCAGTTGGCTGACCTCTTCTTCTGGTAGACCGGTTCTCATCGTCCATTGGTACTCTATTGCTCATTCTCGGTACGTACCTCGCCCCCGTGTGGTCACCCAGATTCATTTTCGGTATTCCCCCTTCTCAGGTCTTCTCAGATTCTGCCCCGCCTCCACGTGTCCGACGGTGCCACTCATATCTGCAACTACATCAAAACATGCTGCGCGACCCGCAACGCATCAATCACTCAATCACAATCATGAGATGCAATGCCTGTTTGTCTGTCCACACATCACGCAATAGCGGTTATGTACATTTTGCCACATCCCAGATCAGGCCTGCGTTGATCATCCGTCCACATCGTAAGATATCCACATGGCGTTACACGCGTGAATCTTCCGCGGACGTCCAAGTAGATCTGCCCAAGATCACATGCGTCATCCTGGCAGTCGATGACAACCTGTTCGGTAGATTCCCTCCGCCTGGGTATCCCCATATGGCCACCGCCATGCATCCCCACCTCTTCTCTCCCGTGGTCCACCGCACCTCCGATTCACATGACGCCTCCCTGTGCCGGGTACCCTTCAACTACTCGCAAAGCATTCAATCATATAACTTGCCCTCCCCGCCACTCCGCTCTTCTCTGCTATGATGCACCCGCACCTCCAATTCATTCCACGATGCCCTCACAGGCGCGGCTGGGCCATAGGAACCAGTCACCAACGCATCACCCGAGGCCGAGCACATAATGACATCGGGCCACGTGAGACTACAGCGATGTCCATAAAATATACGACTGGTATCCACTGACATTACCAATCCAGCACAGCATACTTTCGGCAAGGGTCTTCCTTGCGGTTCAAGGCCTGTACAATATTTCAACTACCTGTAGACAGGTGAGCCGTGACGACGACACGGAGCCTCTGTGTTATCGACTATCTGCCACAAAATAAATAGCGATTATGGCGCAGCGTTTGTGTTAAGTAAGTATAGCAATACGCCTGCTTCCCTGTATGGTGCCCTCGGTAACAAACTTAGTATTCCAACATTAACAACTTGAATGCAACTTCGATCCACTTCAAGGGTGTTTCCTTTCTCTAGGATGTCCCAAATGACACTCGCGAGTGTGCCTAACGAAGTTCTTGCGATTCACCCGGCTGGAACATCCACTCCACCCGCAGTAAACCGGGATGCCCTCACGCAAATTTGCAATCCTATGAGAATTCTTGAAGTGTTTCGGAACACTTGCGCATTCGATGTGGGCACCACACATCTCAGTGTTACCTTCACCGGTCCATTTGCAGTGCGTCGTTGTCGAGCACGAGTGGGCATTTTTTGTTGTGGTTACATTGGGATGCGTTTCGGGCAATTGCGTAGCTCCTGGTGCCCGAGTCACCTGTTACAAATTTACGATAAGTAGCGTGGTCGCAAAGCACAAGCACCCTGCTTACATCCTCGATCTCTGCACCGAGGCTATGACCCCCTGCCACGGGAGTGGCGTCGTTCTGCAGATGGTGTTTATTAGTCTGTGGAGTGCACAATCATATAACGAAGGTATCCTCATACATACCAAAGAAGGAACTGGTACGGCAACCATGGTGTGGTTAGCGGTCCCGAATAATTCTTCCACTTCACGGTGAATTGCTGTTCGGTATGAAGGGGACGTAGATCGCGAGAAGATCGCGCTACCAAGAGATACGGGGTAGCAATTCATACACGTGCACTGCGCATCCGCGGAGCCTTGTATGATCCGTGGTACTGGTTCAGTAGGTGTGATGGAGCGCGAAAGCATCATCATGATGCTAACATCCTCGGGCTCTATACGGGGACCATTGTCTTTGGTGGTAGGATGCCCGTTAGCCTGTCAAGTGCTTCAGAACCGGAATGAAGAACAAGAATATATCCCGGGGCGCACAGGGGACATTGATACGGCAGCCAGTATGGGGTTCACAGCCTCGTACCTCGAGTCCTGTGCACGGCATGGTTCGTGCTGAGACGAAGAAAACATGGGCTGCCAGAATTCGTGATGATAGGTGGCATGAGTTCCAGCTTCAGAGTGCACTTTATGTGGTGTACATTGATGGGAGGGGCCCTCCAGGGGGCCCTGCCAAGCTCCAGCGATAATTACAAGAGGGTGGATGACACGCGGAGCACGGTGAGTATTTCATACCTAGGCAAGGACCTAGGCAGGCGCGCGCTTGCGAGAATGATTCCGTGCATGTGCGTGTCACAGTCGTCGGAATGTTGCGAGATAAATTTACCCGTGACACGTTGTGGAGACAAATTCTTTGTGAGGATCCTGTGCGGAAAGTACTGTCGATTTCCCCGTCTTCGGCTTAACCTCCCACTCGCCGCTGAGGGTTTGAGTATACTGGTCGTCGTGCTCATTTCCGACCGGCAAGAATCTTGTTGCATTTTACAAACCGAGGGTAGACGTAGTGCTGTTCTTCATTTTACGATCGGGGACCTGGCGAATCATCGGGACGCCGTGCCAGTCAAACGGTGTTCCTAACAGCAAGTAAATGCGTAGGACGACGTGAATATGAATGACTCGTTGTATTGCCTCAGTTTCGCGACACCCCAAATCAATCTAGAAGCATGACACGGCACTCCACTAAATACCGCGTCCATTCAACACGGTTGTTTATCACCACGGCGTGATTGCTGGCAGGCTTCTACCTGGAACATCAGACCCAGATGAAGTTTGCTGTCAAGGACCTCACTGATGCGGCTTTTCCCGGACATTGATCATCATGTCATTAAGACACGATACATATACCGCAAACTCTCATACCACAACCAAGTTGTCTATGTTGAAGCTGGGCGGTGTCCGAACATTCCAGGAGCATGACAATTAGTGAGAATCCGTGATCGCCGCTTTGAGGGTGGTTCTTAAGGGCGTAGTGTCGTTCACGTTTCTCCTCCTTGGAAATTGTCTTCTCCTCTGTTGCGGCTGGACGGGGCCAGAATATGGATCCAGCAGTGCGACGACCGGTGGGAGTTCGTGACCGCATTCACGTGGGTCATCACGCTTCTATCTGGGCCTGGTCCAGTGCATCGTGTCGTGGGTCTCTCCCCCCGTGGTAAGCAGTACTCGTGAGAGTCAAGGGACTCGAGTGCTGTGTGGTAGTCGCGGCATCACAACCCAGCGCAGGAGGGATTTTTCGCCCAGGTCGAGAGAGGTTGTGGCGCCACAGCGACCAGGACGATCAATGAGGGAGTAAGTAGTCAGGAGTGGCTGTGCGTGAGCGGGAGTGGCGGAAAGTGAGTGTGCATAGCC
>JBBPNB010000480.1:0-17234 GCA_038090635.1 Rubroboletus satanas
TGTTAGAGTTATTGAACAAACAATTCAAAGTGCAAAATATTGAGGCAACACAGTCAGAATGCCAGGATGGTCCAAGATATATCTGGAGACATATCCAGGGCCTTTCCCACCTTGTCTGCTATGGCTTCTACTACTTCTGCCCTCTCACCTTCTGCTCCATACTTACTCTTACCTTATGTGTGCTGGTCCTCTAATCCACAGCACATCTCCTCATAGCAGACACACCTCACACACAGTTCCATTTGGGTGGTGATGGGTTGGATTTTCTCCCTGCTTCTTCTTTGGGTGGGCATCTAGATTTGTCTTCGTCATGTTTCTTTCATCCTCAATGACTTCAAGTGATCTCTATCATATTGATGATAATTTGCTTCAATCAAGCAATATGATGACTGACATTGCCTGTGGTATATCTGTGAGAAACTGGGCATTTTGCTTGCCAGCCTTGGTGGTTTCTTCAACACTTCTACAAAATTCTATTGCTTTGCCTCATCACATTGTTTCTGCTCTGTGCATTCTCACTCCTCATGTCAACAATACCTAGCTGTTACCTCAGCACACCATCATTGAGCAGTTGACTCCACTGCTTGCATCTTTTCTGCAATTTGACCTTCAAGGCACACATCAATCACCTTATGAAACAAACACCTGCCAAATCAGACATAAAAGAATGGAAGAAAGGAAGATGGGCCAATGTGCCTGTTCACTATCAGATTGGTGTAAGTCCACTTATCACCTTCAGTATCACTCATGGAAGGCCATCATACCTTGAAGAGAGTGCCTGTAAGCAGGCAACATGATGTCGTGTCTGGCAAAATATACAGAATCACTGAATACTTCAATCTGGGTTATATGGAGGGTGACATTTGGGGACAGGATGTCATAATAGACTGAATGGCAAGTCAGTGGATATGTTTCCCATATTGGTGGCAGAGACTACACAATTGCCAGATATGTGGCCATACCATGAACACTTCCCCAGGTGGCATTCTGCAGAAGTCAATCCAAAGGGGAAAGAACCAGGGACAGGTTGGAAAGCAAATCTCCAAGGAAATACAGGAATCAAAGAAGGATCTAACTGAGGAGGACTGGGAGAGAATGCACATCCCACCAGATGTATTGAAGGAATGGGAGGTGACTGGAAGGTCAGATGAACCACCATCATAGTACTCTGATTGCCCAACATGTAGCTCATAAGGAAAAAGTGGCTTCTGATAGATAGTCAGAATTATTTGTCACACAATAGTGTAGCTGTACAAATATGGTAAATCCTCTCTGTGTGGTCCTACTACACTACTTCCACTCCTCTCTCAAGGGGATTGCAAAGTTTATGGGCAAAAAAACACTTAGAAAGATTAACTGAACAGTACCTCACACACTATGGTTGTACTATATGAACACTCATGAACAGTATCTGAACAGTACCTGAACACTCTGAGCACACTGTATAAACAGTTGGCAAACACTACACAAATAGTACTGTACATGAATACTCATCTGTTAACAGTATCCAAACAGTATCCCACCATAACAGGCACACTACACAAACACTAAATGAACAGTAGGAATGCCCTGGTACTATGCTCATAAGGAAAACATATATTCCTAATGGATTACATATTCACTATACAGGAAGAGTCTTGTCAAGAGGAGAAATCCTCTCTGTGTGGACTAGTTGGCTCCACTGCCTCTATCTTTTCCACAATATGTCCTTCAATCTGTGCTTTGACGCTGTGCTCCCTGGCCTTCTTCAGGCAGATAAGCATGTCTATGTGAGTTCATCAATCTGTCAATCTTGGAAACCCATGCAATGTACCCAATACCCTGTCCCACCCTATTATCCACATTTATCTTCCTGGGCCTTCATTTCACCTTAAATGCTGATTGTCATTCATATATCTAGATCTACAGTAGCTTTTCTAGTAGCATCATTACAAAGCTCTGGGATTGCCCAGACTATAATAGGATGTACCTTAGATTGGAGGAGGGGAAGACTGCAGGAGAAATGGGTAGGGGGTAGAGGGGTTAACCTTGTTGATGGCTGTGTTAGTGCTGGACTTGGAAGGTTGAGATACATAACATGCTTTGCACAAGGTTGCATGACATTTGCATTTGTGCTCTGGATACTCCAACATCAGTGGGCCCCCACTCTCTGAAATATGCTTTATGATCTGGCTTTGGTCATAAATGTTGTCCTGAGGCTGATCTTGGAAACAGGACTATGTATGTCCAGTTCTACTTGGAGGCACTTGTGTTGTCTCACACATAGAGTATACAGTATATACTTCAAGTGTATTTTCGGTTTGTACCATGGCATTTGTAATGTTGCAGCAGGAGTAGTGGTGAATCCAGGTCAAGTGATTCATTTTCTGATCATGATCTCCAGTGATCTACAGCAGCCAGATCATGGTGACTGACAATGAATTCAGTGATGAGATACAGGTCAAAGAGGTTAAATTTACTGTTGATCTTGCTAAGATAAAGGTCATATCTGTAACAAACAAGTGGAATGATGTCATCCACATGAACAGAAAAGCTGTTGGAACAAATGGGGACTACAGTCATTCAAGCCACCACAACTTGGACCCTGATGCTTGCCATTGTCTCTAACACATTGAACAGGCCTACCAGGTAATAGGGTTCAAATCACTTTGTGAGGTGGGTGAAACCACTGAGTTGACACCTGACTTGGAGATGCAAGACTTCAGACAGCTGCCACTGACATGATTTTGGATGAGTTCTCTACACATGGCCTTCAGCAGATTCAATGTGAACCAGTGCAACACAACTTAGATACCCCTGAATGAGTGCATGATTGCTACATACATATATATGAGCTTATCACTCTGGACAACCTGAATATCAGCAGACTCAGAAGCTGTGGCCTGAGAAGGGGAGAATATGGTCTGCTGTCACTATATGTCCTTCCAACCCTATCTATATGATGTTTGAGTGGTTGTGCAACTGCCATATTTTCCCACACCACAACTAGGACCTGCCCCAGTTTTCCTGCACTTTCCACTGGTCTTTGACAATTCTCCCTACCCCCTAGGCATTCCTACTCTCTGCAGCAGAAAGCACATGACAAATATCATACAACAGCATCTAAGACATCATAATTGAGAATGACCAAAATAAAGATAAATAGAACTGTAGTTGTCCTTCATATATTATTTCATTGATATTGTGCTTTATAGAAGTATACCCTCCAGTCCAAGATAGACCCCTGAGATGAAGATGTGAGTGCTGTGCTCCACAGGATGTTGATGTGCATGTCGAGACCTTTCCTTCAGCACATGCTGTCTATCAAACATCTCCATTTTTCTGCCACATTCTTAGACAAGTCTTGCTGGGCAGCCTGCTTCAAAAAGGCCCAGCTGACTGCTTGAGATCACTTAGGTTTCTTTCCAGCTCATCGAATACTTTGCTAAATACATGGCCAAGATCCTTAACTTCCTGTTATTAAAGAGATGTATTCAGAGAAGAAAAACATCAAATTAGGCCCTCCTTCCAAGCTTTCTCCTACTGACAGAAGGAGAATTGTCTCTGGCATTACCTCTGACAAGGTTGAAAATGCTGTCCAGGCAACCCATCTCATTAATTCAGAAAAAGAAACCCCTCTTGTCTGTTTGGCATATGAAACATAGGCTAGCCTTTACTCTTAAGCACCAACACTGGACAATGGAGGACTAGACTAGGGTAATTTGGTCAGATGAAAGGAAGTATGTGTAGACAGTGGCAGGAAAACCTTTGTAAGACAAAGAGGTACAGGAGACAGTAAATTTTGGAGGAGGTTCCTTAATGGTTTGGGGATACATAGGCTGAAATGGAGTGGGAATCCTTGCAGAGGTGGAAGGGAGGATAAATGCTGAGCAGTATGTCTCCATTTTGAAGGATAATCTGCTTTCTACTATGGATAATTCTGGAATTTCTGAGAAGAGCATTATCTTTCAACAAGATAATGACCTCAAGCATACCTCTAAAAGAGCCCAGGAGTGGCTGGAATCTCAAGATATCAAGGTTCTTGATTGGCCAGCACAATATCCAGACTTAATCCCATTGAACATCTCTGGCAAATTCTCAAAAAGAAGCACAACAGCTATGAAACACCACCAAGAGGGGTTTGGGAGCTTTGGGAAAGGATTGATGTGGAATGGGGCAAGATAGAGGTTGAGGAATGTCAAATATTGATAGAAAGCATGCCTAGATGACTAGAGGCAGTGATAAAAGCAATGGGAGGCCATACAAAGTACTAAAATTATAGAATAGAAATCTTACTCAAATAAGTGTCCCAATGACATGTCATTTGGAAATGGTTATATCTCAATTCCATGGGAACCAGATCACATGACTAAGGGCTGAATGAGTATTAAAGGGCAAGGGCTAGGACTATTGATGACCCTTGCAAATGTCAAGTCTTTTCCAAATGGCCCAAGACACTTATTTGAGCCACAGTATGTTGTTGACCTTGGAGAGTGTGCCTTCCCCAGACAGGGTGACCATGTGCTGAAACCTATTCAAGGGCTCCTCCAAAGACTTCAGGCACTGGTCACATTTCAGTCACATGACTGCCCAAATCTTTGCTTCTGAGTTACTAATGATGTATATATGTTAGATGCCTATCCCATAACAATCATAGTGTGGAAATGTGACGAATTTGATTCACCAGCCTCCACCCCTGCAAGCTCCATATCACTGAAAGCATTACTGAGAGTTCCTTAGGTGCCTGCTTCTTCTTCTGCTCATTCTGATATTTGAGCCATTTATTTCAGCAGGCCCATCTGCTTATGCTCTGCACTGCATAGGATTTTCACCACCTGCAAGCTGGCATCACTGGAGCCATGATCTGAGGACAGTGTGGACTCATTGTAGTCTTGAATTCAGTACCATATGTTGTGTTACTAATTCAACTTGTCCTATTCTCTGAAATTGTGAATTAAATTGTGATACAAGTCAAGTTTCAATTAATTGAGATGTTGAATTAATATTGACATTGTGGGACATTGGAACTAGCAAAGACTTGAAGGTATGATACAAACAGATGAAAATTTATACATGCATCATGTACTAAGGCCCATCTGATCTATGCTATGTCATTATGAAAGTTTATTTTCTTCTTAGAGCTTCTATCCACATGCTAAGATGTGCATGGAGTGAGTTCCTGGCAAGATAAGTGAAGGCCATCAATATTGTGAAGGTAACATGTTATGCTGTGATAAGTGAATTATGACTGTACCCATTCTTTTTATTCCATGACATGGCAATGGGGTCCCAGTTTCAGGAACTTGTTCTTCATCCTGGCCCTTAGGTCTTGGTGTGTGAAATGGTTGTTAGGAGGCTAGATACTGCCAAGTAGCATGCATGACAGAAGCTGAATGGTCCCTGCTAAGTTTCCCACATGCAGCGACTGTTGCACTTAGGTAAACAACATTGAGGCCATAAACAAGAAGAGCAGTCCAGGCCCTGACAGCGATGCCAGTGCTGGTTGACACTGATCCAGGCCAGTAACAAACAACATTACTCATCTATCCCACATATAGAAAGAATGACACACATTTACACAACATACTGTGTATCTTCTGGCATATCCAGCCCCCGGATCTCTCTGAGACTTCAGGCTACTCCTAAGTGCCTGCTGCAATATTCTTAGTTGACTATCTATGCTGGCATTACACTAGGAGAGCGGTAGCATCATAATGGTTAGCATCAACAAATTCAAATGAAATGTTACTTGTGGTGGCATCCAGAGTCACTGGTCTTGGATGTGCAATGACAGACTCGGTTTGTGGAGCTGAATAGATAGTGTCAGTGTAAATGACTTCAAACAGAACAGTACTTGGTGTGGTCAGAAAGGTCAAAACTGATGGAAATGGCCTTGGAATATAAAGTGGGTAGTGGTCACATCCCAGGTACCAGCACTAGACTTCAGCTAGGAATGCTGGCCAGTCTGGATTCCCCATGGATGCTTGTTGCAATATCTCCCAAAGGCCAACTTCTTTAGGACTTGCATACCAGGTGGCTACTTCTATTTTCTCTGAGTTGGCAAGTCCAATACTCATAGGCTATCAATAGTCTCAAAATATAAAGGGAGCTGTTTTGGGGTCGTTCTGTTGAAGCTGGGCACATTTGTGGCTGTTTGAAGTGGTAGCTAACTAAAGTATGTAGCTGAAATGGGGCATAGCCATGATGATGAGAATTATAATAGTGGAGGTCCTGGAGTGTGTGTGTGGGAGGTCAGAACAAGATGGGAGACAATGTGCATGTGTGAACAGCATGCAGACGTTGGGAGGTGGTGCGTGGACAACATGCAGGCATTGGGGCTATGGGGTCCCAGTTATGACAAGGAAAAATGCAGTCACAAAAGTCCTGAAGCACCAGGGAGGGAGATGAGGATGAGACAAGATAATCTGTGTGTGGATGTTGTGTGGATGGACAGTTTGCAGATGTGGGGATTATGATGTCCTTCAATGAGAATGATGGAATGGTTCCCTTTTTGTTACACTGTTGGACAATGAAAGAAAGAAAAAGAGTCAGCTGCTAAAAAAATCTTCAGGGACAATGGTGCATGAACCATGGCACTACATGCTTGGAAGTTGTGGAGTGCATGTGACGGAGATGAGGATGAGATGAGGATGAAACGGTGCGCACTGATGCTGTGTGCATGCATGGCATGCAGATGTTGCGAGGCAGTGCACAGATGATGTATGAATGCTGGATGGGCCCAAGTTTGGAGTGCAAGGGAGAGAGTGATAGTGGATGTTGTAGAGTGTGCGTCAGGGAGCTGAGGATGAGGTGAGAATAATGTATGTGCAGGCCATGCACAGATGCTCAGAGGACTGCATACAAATGGAGCTTCTGCAATGATGATGGAATGATTGTGTGCTGAATTGGAGATAATGCAAGACATGAGGGGATTGGTGATTGAAGCAATCAGCTTGGAGATCTATGAAGAATCTGCTGTTGCAATGAAATGGAGGAGTATCCACTATGTGGTGTTGGACGAGAAAAAGAATCCACTGTGAAAAGAAATCTTGTGAGATGCACTGAGCTTTGGTTGAAGGCTAGGATGCTCTTTTGACACAATACGATGACAGAAGGGATTTTGCAGGCAAAGTAGCGTGAAATCCAGTGCTAGTAGAGGTTGACGAGGTGAAGGTTGCTGGGCATTTGTTGACACATCCTTCTTGAAAACCCTGAAAAAAACACAAACCCCCCTTGTGGTGGGCTCCAGAAGTAGAAAATATAAGAAGGGTGTTGGTGCAAGCGATGAACTTGTCCCAAGGGGGATTGTGTACCAGGGAAAGTAGAGATATGTGTTTCTGTGACTTACCATGATGCTGCTGACTGATCCGGTCAAATCTGGACAGCATGTGAGCCAAAAACAAACAAAATATGAGTTTTCGGTCAAGCATGAGGACCGGAAACGAAACGAAAGGCCAAGCATGAGGGCCAGAAATGAAATGAATGGCCTAGGATGAGGGCCAAAGACGAGAGGCAACTCAGATGGATTGGTGATCAAGCTGCACAAAAAGCAAGATATATTCTAAGACAGAATGCAAGGGATTTATAGTCTAGGAAATACTCCAGACTGTTCTAAGGTAGACAAAAAGCCTAAGTAAACATGAAATATCAGTGTCTAAGTGAGAAGGACGAAGTCCAAGGTGTTAGGACTTGTTGCTAGGTGACGGGAAACCTTTAATATAACTAAAACGAAAGTCCAGAATCGAAATAAATTGGATATGAGCAGTCCAAGTTAGACTTGCACAAGCGGATGAGCAGATAGGTTTGGAATGCATCAGATAGGGGTCAAATTGCATCGGATAGCATTCAGATAAAGGCAGATAGGGGTTGGATAAAAGTGGATGGGGGTGGATAAGGATAGGATATGATGAGGATATGATAGGATATTACTGTAAGGACTCAACAGTCGTTACAGCACAGTGGGATAAGGGTAAGAGTTTTCAATGTTGAGATCTTACATATGTCAACAATGCTGATGACTCAGACTTGGTAGATCCATGACTGAAACTCCTGGATTATCATCATAAAATTACATTTCATGAAAGGTCTGATCAATTCCACAGAAAAAGATAAGCATGCTCAGTTACCCACTGACCCATCTCCTAGCTGACCAATCTGTTATTGTCATGTACCAGGAGCCCTGTCTGTGTGTGATGGTTTTACCAGTCTGTTTCCCCACACTCTCCCAGAGCTATGTTCACCGCAAGCATCTCCACCCAGCTCCCAGATGCAGTTTATTTACATTGCAGCAAATTTCATTTTTACAAGATGAAATTCATGTCCTGCAAAGGAGCAATCACCTGTGCAGAAGGCAGAGTAACCCCCAATCCTCTATTAATCGACTAACCATTGTTTTGAGCACAAAGGTCACAGCGAATTTCATCATAAAGGTTGCCTCATCAGATAACCTGTGTCACTCCACAACCCTGTTGAGGACATGTTAGCAGAGGCAGACAGACGAACCCATGTGGTTGGCATGGGAATTATTGTCAACCATACTGCCAAGTGCATGATCTACTATCTTTCATCATTGATATGGCTGACAGTCTGTTTATAGGAGAATCGGTTGTATAACTCGTACAAGGAACTGATGTGTTGGATACTCTACATTTCTAATGTGCCCCACTCAGACCTTCGTGATGTTCTACAATGATGAGTGAATTATTATTCCCTCCCACTTCTCACAATAGGGCTCAAGTGTTAGCTTGGGAAGGAGCTGACAGTGGGCATACTGATGATATCCAGAGGCTAAAAGTATTGGTTGTTAACTGGCTCATGCAGGGCACCCCAAAGCTAGACTCCCCTCACCATAGAGGACAAGAGTGGGAAGAGGTTTCACAATGATGTGACAGAAAGACTTTTGTGTCCAGTTGACTACAACTGGAACATTGTGATGCAAGTGATTTCAGTTCTGCTTTGCCTTTCAGGGCTGACTACTCCAATAGTGGAACTCATGGTGGCTATTTTGGTGTTATTTTGGTGATATGCTCTGCCCATGATCGGAATCTGAAATTGTGTTGTGGAATGTAAGTGTGCTGTGGAGTCTGAATATTATGCCTGTTTTGCGCCCCACACCTTGATGCTCTGTATGGCTGCAAGCCCTAACCCACCTAACCAACCAGGCCATTGTGATGGCTGGAAAGGCTCGGACAAGCGATGAAGAGCAAAGTACTATTTCCCCTGTTCCTGTTCTGGCTGAAACAATGCTACCAGCCACCCAGGGAGGCATTGTGTTGCAGAAGAAACGGTGTGGAAGGGGCAGAAAGACCACATCCACTGTACCTACACTGTCTATGTTCACACAGGCTGCACCACCTGCCAAAAAGACACTGGCTGTCAATATCTCTTGGAATGGGAAATGCACAGACATGCTTGTCGAGTGGATTGCATCTCACACTGCTGATCAGCACATGTTGTTCCATGATCATTCATGATCAGCATCAACCACAAAGCTTTCTCCTACCAATAAGCCATCTGGAAAAAACAAAAAGGATATTTCTGCTGTAATTGCGAAGCACATATTTGAAAACGATCCTTATTATTCCAGCACCTATGGTGAGGAGCCCGGGAGATATGTCACATCTGTGACTAACTGATTGGGCATGTAAATATTTTGACCTGTGATCTTGAGCCTTTGGGGTGGTGTACCATTTACTTTCAGCCTCAAGAGCAGATATCATGACCAACGTGCACAATTCAAAACTACTGGAAGTGGAGTTGCCCCTCAAGCAAAAGGTGACACAGAAGTACCACAAAACCTGCTATGTGTGTGTTTACCTACTATATCTTCATTTAATCCCATGGCCTTGCATACAGAGGATGTACTCCGTGTATTCCCATATTATACAGATCTTGACGCAATTTGGAACAGCATCCCCTCATTTGACAGTCAGCTCATTTTGTCTTAATCAAAGGTCAACCACACACAAAATCTTCTCAAGATCGTCAAGAAGAAACCCACTGCTAGCACAGGCGATGAAGAACAAGTGGACAAGATCATGGAAGGAAGTAGTCCTTAGGCATCCAGATCGCATGCAGCTCCTCCTTCCATGCATATTATTGAGGAGTACAATGAAGACATCAATATGCCAACTACTGGTAATCTTTCTGAGTTTGCAGACAATGATGATGATCAGATATGGAGGACATGTTAAACATCCACTTTCTAACATTAATTTTTTTAGAGACCTGGCATCAATTACTCACAAGCCTGGAATATGTCATCTTTCACCTGGTTCACACTCACAGCCAAGGTTAAGACACCATTGCGGGAAGGCCACAGCTCATTCACAAGGCACAGCCCATATTCACAACCTTCCACCTCTGTTGCTTCAGGATCAAGTTTTAGGACAAGTCTGAGCTCCACCAGGATGTTGTCTGTGTTGAATTCCAAGAACCCGTTTGCAGCTAAGCTTGATGAGTTGGATAAGCAGAGCGAGGCTCTGATCAATAATGGAGCAAATCAGACTTCTCGTTCCACACTATGTACAACTATGCCATCCGCAAGCAGGAGCTTGACAACCAATGGTGACAGTATTCAACAATACATCATCCAAATCCCGAGCCTTTCCAGTTGAACCACCATTCCGAGTCAACATTCCAACACTACTATTCCGAAGCCTTCGGAGGATTTTTCCCACACTCTTTCAAGGGTTCCGAGATTGTCATCTTGGAATAGTCTTGGAACCACTCCAGAACTGGTTCCTGACTTTTCCTGCACTCTTCCAAACTCGGAACATTCGGAATCGGCTTCTACTTACTTGGACCACTGATCGGATATTACATATGACGTAATACAAGTATCCCTCCACCCACAACACATACATATATATTGTTGTCTTACTAAGACACACCTCAGTTGTTTACCACCATCTCTGGCAGCGGCTGAGGTGAGTCTTATTCTTTCTTTACTTTACCTGTGGTTAGTGTACTATAGTTGGGCATCTCTGCCTTTTTCTATAGATTCTGTCAGGTTATGAGCCCTGTTGGCGCCAGCTGAACAGTAGCACTCAGTGATGACTCAACCCCACCTCGCATCCCTCAGTGTTCTCCTATTCTTCTCAGAACTCACTTTCAGTTTACCTCTGCACCCTGAACACTGTCCACCATGTCACCCTCAGACACCATTCATTCAGAGCAAATTCTCACTGGACCCAACAATTACGAAATCTGGAAAGTCCATGTCTCAGCAAAGCTTAGAGATGAAAAGGTTTTTGGAGTCACCACAGGAACAGATGTACCTCTGATCTCCATGAATGGCATAAACGTGATGAGAAGCATCATCCAGCAATGCATCTCTGATGCCCTCCTCATGAAGACTCGCGCTTCTGCCAGACCATATATATGGAATCTGAAATACGGAAGCATGCCTTGCAGGGATGATGTTTTTGGTAGATAACAAAGTTCTCTCCTTCATCCTCTTGAACTCCCTTCTGAAAACTCCAGAATGGGAAATGTTCAAATCTTCAGTCATCAACACAGTAGAAGATAGCAAGCTTACCTTTGATGCTATTGAAACCCGGATTGCCTCGGAAGACGCTCGGCTATTCCCTTCCGGCCAATCCAAATCCGCTATGAAGGCCTCTGGGAACTCCAAGTCATCAACTCGCCCCTCAAATGCCTCCTCCTGGTGTGAACACCATCTCTCAAAGACCCACTACACTGTGGACTGCAAGTCCTATAAGCATTGGGTCTCCGAGTTATGGAATGGAGGATTTGGAAAATCAAGAAAGGGAAATGAGAAGGCTAATGCGACGGAGGATTCTCCAGATCCCCCAGACACTGTGAACATAACTAGAGAACATGTATCACGGTCTACAATACAACATGCATGTTCACGCCTACCTGTCATCTGGATCGAAAAGTAGTGGGAGAAACATACTAATCATCGACTCCGGAGCAACTTCACACATTGTCCCTCACTGTTCCTGGTTCCGACCATATCGACCATTACACCCTCCTCATCCAGTAACTCTTGGAGATGAGACTGACACCATGGCAATAGGCATCGGAACAGTACCGATTGTGTCTCAAGTCTCCGGAACAAACTATGAGATACTACTATCCGATGTTCTCCTTATTCCTGAGTTCCAAATCTCCCTCATTGCTGTAAGCCAACTTGCTTCTGCTGGCCTTTCCACCATGTTTCCGTCTGGTTCCAACATGTGCTATACTTGTTGCCACACAGAAAAACAGACTGTATCATGCTAAGGTCACTCCAACTGATCAGAAGGAGGCAGCACATGCCACTATGGACATAAATCTTCTCCACCGACGCATGAGCCACATCTCTGTCCACTGGATTGAACAGATGGTGAAGAATGGACAACTCCAGGGAATAGACACACTTAGTGGTTCACCAACATTATGCGAAGCATGTGTCCTTGGAAAGATGAAAAAGCTACCTTTTGAACTTTGAGATGCTCACACCACTCACCCACTTGAAATGATCCACACCGATGTCGGAGACCCCATAATTCCGAGATCCCAGGAAGGCTACCAGTATTGGATCACCACCACAGATACAAATATGAAGCACTAGAAATCTACAACCAGTGGAAGACGGACGTTCAAACACTTTTTCGTACTGAGATAGGACAAGAAAACTTCTCTGAATCCTATGTCAAGTTTGTCAGAAGTGATGGAGGAACTGAGTACAACAACAGAGCGTTCCAAACTAGTTCTGAACCGCCGGAACACTGTATGAGACCTGAGCTCCATACACTCCAGCACAAAACGGTTTGGCAGAACAGATGAACCAAATCCTATCCACTCTTGCAAACACCATGCTGGAAGAATCAAAACTTCCAAAGTCTTTCTGGGCCAACGCAATGGAGACTGCCGCTTATGTCACTGCATGAAGCCCAACATCCTTGATGGGAAGATACCTTATCAAATCTTCTTTAATCGACAAGTCAATCCCACCTTCTTCCGACCTTTCAGATGTCCAGCATATATGCCTACACACCAAAGGAACAATGAGAAGGGAGATTCCGCCCACATGGGAAGAAATGTATCATGATTGGATACACATATGGACAACACGCTTACAAGCTCCTCAACATACAATATCACACCATCATCTCCAGCAGACATGTTACTTTTGATGAAACTGGAACCATCTCTGGAACTGAATCTGCTCCATGGAATGGCCCCACTGTTGAGGGACAGTGGGAGGGTCTAGTTCCAGAGCACCTTTGTCAACCAGAACATGATCATGGAGATGAGGAAGATCGCTGTCCACCCAATCCCAGACCAGTGGGAGATAGACAACTCCTTCCAGAAGATATTCCGGAATGACCGGCAACCCCTGCCATACAAGAACTCGCAGACCAATTTGAGCAACTCCATCTGGATAATCGAGCAGGGAAGCCAGCAGACAAAATCAAAGAGTATCAACATACTTTGGACGAAGACGCTACAAGACAGGCAGATTGACAACGGGAACGAGCCAGACAACCAGAACCACCAGAACCATTGGGAACACCGGAAGGTGAGCCTGAGATCCCAGGAACATTCACAGCATCCATAGAACACATGGAAGACTTCATATTTGCTGGCTCTGCAAACTCCAACTCAGAGGAACCCTCTCCCTAGAACACTTAAGGAGGCTCTATGCTGGAGCAGATGCCGAATTATGGAAATTAGCAATGGAGGAAGAGCTTCAAAGCCTTAACTCCAACCATGTCTATGAGACTGTCCTCATTTCAAAGGGAATCACTCCAATCACTTCCATACCTGTCTTCCATCTCTAACGAGACCAACATGGAAATGTGGAACGATACAAGATTTGGATAGTTGCATGAGGGTTCACTCAAAAGGAAGGAGTTAAGTACCAGAAGGTCGTTGCCCCAGTAGCAAACCTTGACTCGGTCCACACCCTGATCGCCCTCGCTGCGAAACATCACCTGGAGTTAGATCAAATGGATATCTCAACAGCCTATCTCAATGGAGAACTAGAGGAAGACCTATACAAGCTACCTCCAGAAGGTGTTCCTATCCAACCCAGATACTGCTGGAAGCTCCAATGCTCCTTATATGGTCTTAAACAGGCCGGATGAACCTGGAACAAAACTCTGAATCAAAAGCTTGGAGAACTTGGCTTCATCCGTTTGGATGCAGAGACATGCCTTTATGTCTTCCAGAAGGACAGACAAGTCTGCTTTCTCGTTGTTTATGTTGATGATCTACTCCTACCCACCAGCTCTCGGAAGTTCATGGACTCCTATGGCACACAATTCTCAACTGTCTGCAACTGATCCAGATGATGATCACGGTGTTCCAGAGATGGTTATTGAAGGATATCGAGTTTCCTACCTCACCATCATTCGCTCCAAGCTTGATGTACCTCATGCTCAGAACATGTCCCGATATTGCATACAAAGTCGGAACACTTAAGTAGCTGTTATAGTGCCAAATCCAAATTCACACATTGGGAAGCAGCCAAATGAGTACTCAGATATATCCAAGCCACGAAGGACATGGAACTCAGATTTGATGGAACAGAAATCTCAATGGACCTGGACTTCCATGGATACTCTGATGCCAGATGGTCTCAGGATCCTGACAACTCCCAATCCACTTCTGGTTTTCTCTTCATGAGCAATTGTGGAGCTATCTCATGGTCTAGCAAGCAACAAAGCATGGTCACACTTTTCACTATGGAATCAGAGTACATTGGACTCAGTAATGCTGGACAACACTTGGCATGGTTATGGACCTTCTTTGATGAAATTGGACACAAGCAAGAAGGTCCAACGGAACTATTCTCTGACAACCATGCTGCCATCATCATATGCCGTGACTCACAGTTCCAAGCACAAACCAAGCATATCCAAAAGAAATACCACTTTGTTAGAGATGACCTTGTCGGAAAGGGAGAGGCAATTGTTTGCTATGTCCCAACTGGAGACATGGTGACAGACATACTCACAAAACCACTTGTGAGAGATCATCACTGGAAGTTTGTGAAAGCTATGGGACTACGGTTATACTCGAGTGGGAGTGACAGTATTTAACAATAATTCAAACCCAAGTCTTTCCTGTTTCGACATTTCTGACCCTGGAACCACCATTCTGAGTTGACATTCTGGCCCTACCATTCAGAAGCATTCCGAGGATATTTCCCACACTATTCTGAGGGTTCCGAAATTGTCATCTCAGAACAGACTTGCAACAGACTTGAAACCACTCCAAAGCATTCCGAGGTTTTTTCCCATGCTCTTTCAAGGGTTCCAAGATTGTCATCTTGAAACAGTCTCAGAACGGTTCTCGAACTGGTTCTGGAACTTTCCTGTGCTCTTCCAAATTCAGAACATTCAGAATCAGCTTCTACTTTACTTGAACTATTTATCTGATGTTACATATAACATAAGATGAGTATACCTCCGCCCACAATAGATACACATATGTCACATTCTTACTAAGACACATCTCAGTTGTTTACTGCCATCTCTGGCAGCAGCTGAGGTGAGTCTTTTTCTTTCTCTATTTTACCTGTAGCTAATGTACTATAGCTTGGGCAACTCTGCCTTTTTCTATAGATTCTGTCAACTTCAGAACAAGAGCTGCACCAGTCTCCTCAACCTTGGCTGATAGGCAGTTATCCCATTGTTCCTTGAGTTTTAATCTGCATCATAAATTAACCAGTGCCTTATTGTAACCACAGCTGACATAGATGGTAAACAATCAAATCAGGGCATCTAAGTAATCATTAAAGTTGCTACTCAGGGTGGTGAGGCAACTCCTCTCACCATAGAATGTATCTCATTTGATATCCATTGGGTGAGCCAAGATATAGGGAATCCTCTGAAACACGGATTTATCTCTTGATATGGCTTATATTGAAGTTTCTCCCTATCATTGAAGTAGAGGAGCATATCAAGGAAGGGTTGGGCATTATCAACTTCCCACATTATTTCATAATCAATGATGTGAACCCTAGCCTTCATAATGTCCAACACTTCCTGGAGGAGTGAGCTAGGACAATTCTGAGGTAGTCATCAATATATCTTCCATAGAAGGCAATGCGAGCATTATAATGTATACCATCACATTTTTCACAGTACTACCTATACAAGTTGGTGAGGTCTGGAGAGTCTGCAACACTTGCCCATCAATTGTGTTAACAACTCTGTGTTACCTACCCACTTGAAGCACTTCTCTGAATTTCTTCAGGAATTCATTGATACTGAGTCCCATCCAATTCCTACCAGAATCTCCCTCAACATGGAGTATTCCTCAAACAGGGAGGAAACATGGTCAAGACATTGTGCCAAAGATATATTGGGGTAGTAGATGACTACATTGCCAGTGACAATGTAATACTTTGCATCTGGAACCAGGAGAGTTGGCTCAATTTTATTACTAAGTCTTTGCTACCATGTATAACAGTTAGTACCTCTGCAACAAGAGGTTTTAGCATTTTGCTACAGAATTTTGCTGCCAGATTTTGGATCACACTGTGACATGGTAATATCAGTTTAAATTTAACTGGTAGTTTATGAATATTTGGTATTTCATAAATGCATGCTATATAGTGAGATGCTTGAGGCATGGTAACTAGACTCTTTACATACAGTGACTTCCAAAATTAAGTCAATGTTTTGGGGTTTTGGAATATTAGTTATATTACTCAGGAACATGAACAAATAGAGCCAAAGTATAAGTGATTGCCTGAATGTGCCTACCCCTGGCTATATGCCAGAAAAGGATTTATGTACATAATTTGAATAAGTATCCATGAAGATATAGTCAATTTAATTCAGTATGTCATTGACTGAATTATGTAACTACCTATCAGATCTGTTAAAGTTTGACAGCTGTCATATGTAACCCTTAATGGAAGCATGATAGATAGTTACCATAGTTACTATATCTTAGTATTCGTAATGACTTCAACTAACACTATTTAAGGGGTGGTTTCATCTCTTATGCCTTTCAAATTCACTATGCATCCCACTCCCTCTTCTCAAAAAGAAAATATTCTTTCTCTGGCTTCCAATGGTCATTTTACTTGTCATACACTGCAAGCATTGTACCATGTTTTGCCAGAAAATATTGAGAAAACATGAAATAATAAGATAAAATTTTATTCAGGCTTTTTGGAGGGAGAATACCTGAATAATATCTTATATCTTTGCTTAATGTTCTATTCTATGACAATCAGAAGGAACATGTTGCATGTTCTGCAGCATAAAATGTAACATTCTGATGGC
>JBBPNB010000481.1:0-17194 GCA_038090635.1 Rubroboletus satanas
GATAAGTTACACACGAAACGTTCCGTTCGAGCGGTTCTTGATATGCAAACTTAACCAGGGCACCGTCGTACCGTTCGTATGTATTGGGAGATGGAAAGAACCGTGGGTGCCTGGCAGGAGCCGAAAGGTTGAAAGGTGGCACATCTTTGATGGTTTTGTACCATGAATCTAAGCACTGGATCGACTCTCTGAGAGCATAGAGGACGCACGCAATCCGTCGGCACTGGTCGTCGTCATGGGTAGAATGGGCAGGAACCCAGAGAAAGTCCGTGAGTCGTTGGACGATGCACTTTGCGGTGAAAATGCCACCCATTATCGTAAGCCATGGTTCAGCATGGGCGATGATGAATGTAGGATAGCAGCATCTCAGACAGACTTCGCTGTTCTACATGGACAAGGGATCAACTTCAAAAAAAGAAGAAAATGAGATGGACGTCATTACCTCCTTTTGGCTGAGTACGCGGAGGAACGAGAAGGCGGCTTGGACCGAGGGGTCTGACCCTCTGTCACCAAACTCATTCTTTTCCTTGCCAACGATCAGATACACTTGTAACTCCTCGCACGAACTCAGCGCCACGACATCTGGAGCGGTTCTATTGGAGCTACTGATGAAGGTGAGAGGGTGGCGGATGGCCTTCTGCAAATAGGACTTGAGACGATGTTGACAAGCGTCCTTGTTAGGATGGATTAGAGCGAATTGAACCATGAGATCTCGGGCGTTGAGGACGAGGTCGTCAGGTACATCGTAGTCGGGATCAACTACTTTGCTGGAGAAGTATGCGAACGCTGGGTTGAACAGCTGGATAGGAGACACCACCGTGTTGACTGGATTGCTCGCAGCGCAACGACAATCTAACAGCCTCCGATCGCCAGATTGAATTTCGAGATACTCGCTCGATTTTGCAGCTTGGGAAGGGGTGAGGCTTTTGGACGTATTGGTAGTAGTATGCTTGGATGCTGTTCGGACAACTTGGATCAATGGGTCACAAAGAAAACGGCGAAGCTCTCACATTCAGTCATCCCAGTTGGGATGTCGTCCTGTCGTCTTTCTTGCAGCAGAGGGTCATCTGACAGAAGCGTAATCAGTCGCAACAACAAAGGTAATGCTAGGCCGTTCAACAACATACTGGTGCTGCTGGTATCTTCGGCAACAACATAGAACGGGTTGAGAACCGGCACACCCAGGAAATTGGGCAGCAGAGTATGGCCGCGGAGTGGGTTACCGTCACCCTTCCTGGTAAGACTCTCCTGGACTTCATCCTCGTCTCCCGATATCCTGTATAAGCGTATATGCCTGCTGCCTACGTTCCTAAGCTCCAATTCCGCCTCCTTGATGCGATCTTTAAGTTCGCTCATGGTTGCATTCGCTCGGATTGGAATTTCAAAACTTGCGTCGAGAGTGCTGCCTCGTAACCAGCAAACGATCATCAAGTACGGCGCGTCTGAATGAGGATCGGGATCAGTTGCGAGGGAACGCTTGGATCACCCCAGCTACATACCCACTATGATATGGATGTGGTCCTCGGTTGGCGGTTCGGGAAACACTTCTGATAACTTCTTTTGGGCCACCTCCAAGAGTTCGCCGTGCTCCGAGAGGATGATTCTGCTGATATTCTCTCTATAGGGTGTGGGCACGGGATTCGTGAGCCGGTAAAGAAGAAGACTATTCGCATCCACGTCACGAAAAGTCGCTGGGTTCTTTTCCTTGATGGCTTTTTTTAGGGCTGCGTCGGTCTCCGTCGTTGAGACCTTGACATCGAAGGTGCTTGCAACCTCTTTACCACGGACCCAACAAGTGACTACTAGATAGTACCTTGGCATGATGTTGTGGCACTTTGTTGGATGGACGCAGAATTCCCGGTCCCGCGAGGTACATATTCGCGTGGTCTCGGACGCTGTATGGTTTCACCTGTCGACTGATATTGTTTTGATGTCGCAGCCTGTGTTATTTTTCGCTTTTCCTCACCCTTTCCTATTGTCGATCGCCTCGTCACCGCTTCTTGGTCATGAATCTAATCTATCTCTGCGGCTGTGCTGTCACTCAGAATCTTGCGCTCGTCCTACGACAACTTGGAGGCAACGCAAAGACGCAAAGTGGGGGAAAACCATTCTTGATCTGCTTTTTTCCGAGCAGGATGGATACCAGGGCCCACCGATGCATGTTAGATGGCTTGAAGGCTCCCGACCAGACGTGGAGGTTGCAACAATACACAGAAAAAACGTTCCAATCATTGATCTATTTTTTATGATACAGTCAGTGGCCATTGCATGAATGCGACGTACAGTACATGTAAAAAAAAAACTCCATTCCACAAAGAAGAACGAAAAAAAAAAAAAAAACAATCTGCAACGAATGTCATGATAGAGGATTCAATCCGGGATTTTTTGCGAAAAGAGAAGAGACCGAATGCAAGGTCAGAGAGGGTAATACACCATTAGCGTGCCTCCAGGTACCGGCACGCACGATCAAGTTGTGCCGACGTGTTCTTGACCTACACACTCCATGTCAGCACCACACACTCGAAAAACAAAGCGTGGACGGACGCACATGTACAGACGAGAAAGGCTCAAAATGATGCCCACGTACGTCCCAAACCGGGATCGGCCGTCCAACCAACGCTTCCCAAGGTCCTACGACTAGTTCAACTCCGAGGTCACGTTCACGCCGGAACCACGCAGCAACATCCGCCATGCCAGCAGGACAGAACCCCGCAGTACAGCGCAAAAATGCGAGAGAGATCGTCGCGTCGTGTGAACTTGTCCGAGAGCTCCGTGCTCTGTTTGAACTGCCGCATGACCAGCGCCGTCATCGAAGAATCGACGGCGCGTTCCTGATCTCGGAGGATGGTGGATGATGGTGTCGGACAACAAGGGCGGTGCCCATGGTGGAGGTAAATCGATCAAGCGACGTCTTTCACCTTGGCACCGCGAGAGATGAGCATCCGGGCGATTTCAAAGGCGACGACGCCTCCGAAGGACCAGCCTGTGGACGAACACATTGGCGTCAGGCGACACACCACACAGATGTAAATAAAAAATTGTCCGGACCTCCAAGCGTGTCGCTGGATCGCTAGCGCATACGCGTGAGCCATCTCCTCAAAAGTCTCCCATTGCTCATCATGAAATAAACGAGGGTTGCTGATCCCCCACACATCGCGGTGCAAAGGCAAGAGACGCTCGCAGTGACTGATAAGGCTACTTCCATCATGCACGAGGTAAAGCGGAGTGTGCAAACTATCCGGACACTGTTGCAACGGAACAAGAGCGACGTCGGATGGGTAACGGTGACAGACCGGAGATTCCCCACCGTAGGTCTTGACGTCCGAAATGTTTCCGTCGTCCAGATCGTCCACCAAGAAGTCGTAAAGCGCTAAGAGTGTGGGACACTTGGTGAAGATGTTATGCGGAATTGGTCTGTTCAACGCAACCCTCAACGCCTGCTGCGCCTCAATGGATCCTAAAGAATCCAGACCGAGAGATCCAAGAACAGCTTCGTCTTTGATCTCCTCGCTGTCCGCGATCCCCAGGACCTCGGCCATGATCGCACGAATACGCTCTCCGTCCATGCACGAAAGAGGCTTCTCAAACATGTCCCCACTCTCCGAGACCAAAGTTTACGGCGAAGGTGGCCCGCTGCAACTCGTATAGAATCCGTCCGCGTGGTTGACGTCCATTTTGTCGATACCAGGACCAGTGCCGCAAAATATGGTACTACGGGTGTTGGAACGGGAACGAGCAAAGATGACATTACGGGGAGAAGAGGGTGTAACGATCGAATTGGAATTGGTGCGCATGCGATTTCGGGTCCCCCTTGGATCCGCTGCAATGGCCAGGCCGCGATGAAGGCTTGTCAACCGGACCCTACGGAACTGTGCGGCTTGAAGCTGCGCAACGACGACAGGCGGGTTGCATTCCTGCACAGCTAATATGTCAGAAGACACGGCGGATCTCATGACCATGCACCCAGCAGTAAAGGGGCATGTCTGGGACAACAGCAGCAGAGGGTTCAGTTGCGCGTGAATCTGAGAAACGAAGTTAAGGCTGTCAGAAGGGCAACAAAATACGATTATAAACGCGTACACGAGCTGGGTGCGCTGACGACGACGAGCCACTTCCCCCGAGTTATCAGACTCGGCTCTGGATTGTGCAACTTCGTACATAGTAGACACGATCAGCTCCACCAAAGTACTTACCGTCTCTACACCATCCATTTTGGCGTCGTTTTAGCCATGAAATAGAACCATCGTGTATATAAGTTCTATGCCGATATTCGCCACCGATGAAACTTTGAAGCTGGGTCAATGCGAGACCGACTCGAGAGTTGGATGCTCGGATGCGGGTGATATAATTGTGACAAGACGCGTCGTACATCGTCACGCGCGTCTTTCACATTAATAATGCCTCGCGCTGGACCAAGTCGGTCTCAGCGCTCTCAACGTGAGCCTCAGCCATCCCAGTACCACTCACAGCGTGGGCGGGGGCGACGCGACGACCCTGACAGCGAGGACGATGCCCCCGAGATGGATGCAGACGACGACATCGACATCGACGGCGCGCGAGCTAGAAGCGCAGATGCTGACGACGTGAGTCTGACGCGCCCTTGTTGCATCCCTTTGCTCATGCACACTTTGCCCACCAGCACCTCGACAAAAAAGCGCGCGATCTAGTCCGGCTCGCGCTCTTCACCGAACACAAACGCGTCCCCCTACGTCGGGAGGACATCAATAAGAAAGGTATGTTCCATCCTCTTCATACATTCCACTTCATGAAGACGTTTCCAGTCCTTGGCTCTCACACCCGCTCGTTTAATGCCGTGTTGTTAAAGGCACAGGTCCTCCTACGCAAAACATTTGCCATGGAACTCGTCGAACTCCAAGCCCGCAACTACCGTGACCAGGATCCCGCTGAGGACCTCCAAAACGCCACGGGCGTCAAGAAAAAGGGTCCGTCGTCCCGTCCCCTCGGCCTCATCACCCTCGTTCTAACTACCTTTCGACCCCTTCCCCTCCAGCCACCGCGGCAGGCTCAAAAACGTACATTCTCCGCTCAACTTTGGACACGACCATCATCGAACAAGCTGCCTTGTCCGACGAACGTCTCTTCGAAGAAGAACTCGCCGATGACCCGGACGACGACAACGACGATGACGACATGCCCCGCAACTATGGCAGCATCATCGCCTGGAGCACCGCCGATCAACTCGGCGCACTGGGTTTGCTCCACGTCATCCTCGCGCTCATCTTGGTTAATGGACGGGCCATTTCTGAACGTGCGTCTTTGTGTCGTCTGCTCGGCGTTTGCTGACCGTAGGTGGGGGGGTGTCGTTTAGTGGACCTCAGAGCCAACTTGAAACGCCTCCGTATCCCATCCGGCGGCACCGTCCCCTCCAGTGCCCAATCCACTCACCGTTCCATGCCCATCGACACCTTTCTCCAACAGCTCGTCCGACAAGGCTACGTCGACCACGTCCGTCTCGGTGAGACCAAATCCACGACGGGTAAACGCCGCGGACGGGTCTCTGCTACACAGGGGAATGGGAATGCCGAGGAGAATCCACAGGCGTACGAGTGGCGGTGGGGGAATCGCGCCCATGGTGAAGTGGGGGAGCAGGCGGTAGCGAGGTTCGTGGGCGAGTTTATGGTCGAGCGGACAAGGATGGCAGATGTGGAGGAAGAGGAAGAGGAAGAGGAGGGTGCGGGTGGGAGTGCGGGTGGGGGGCGACGACGGGGGAAACAGAAGCAAAAGGAGGGGGGGTTGGAGAAGCGATTGGAGACGATGGTCAAGGCGATCGAGAGAGCTGCTGGAGGGAATCTGGCCGACGCCAAGTAAACGACACGAGTAATTGCTTATATGCTGCGCTACCCATATCCAAATACGTATTTCTCTGGGTCCGTCCCCCGTCTCGATATGGGCGAAAGTAAACTCGCAGTTGTGAAGTGTAGGTCAAGACTCAAGGGGGGCTTCTCCTGCAGAGGTCGTCTTTTCTCATTTTCTTCCGCCGAGGACGTCCTCCACCGGTCGTCCGGGTTACCATGATCAGTCTCAGAGACCCAGGGCGATGAGCGCGGCAGCACAGCAGCCAATGGTGGCAGCCTCAGGCCCCAACTTGAGATTTGTGATTGGAGGGACGGCTAGCTAGGGTCGACATATCTGCGGCAGGTCGCCCCTCGCCAAGTGGGTTCCCGACGTTCGGGTCCGGCGTGTACCGGCGATCTGGACGGCGAAATGAGGGCATCATTTTAATTTATCCTTGAGGGATCTAGTCTCGGCACTGGAACGCTTTTGGTCTTCGCTTCGGAAGGACCCGGATCGGGGAACTTCCGCATTCCCCAGACCCCGGCGAGCCGTCTGGTGATGGCAGACCAACATGAGGCCTTGAGCAAGGCAGTGGTCCACTGTTGCGACGCGATACAACTAACTATACAAAACCGTCTCCAAATAAGCACTACTACGCATGCCATGTACGATCAGAATCAGAAAAAAAACAACGAATAATGACAGTATAAAATAGAGCGGAAAAAAAAAAAGAAAAAACATACGGGGATGGTGGTGTCCTTGGGTACGAGACTCACGCCGTCGATGGCAATGACAAGAGCATCTTCCGTCTGAACCATACACCACACAGCTCCACGTCCGTGTCCGTCGTCGAACACGAAAAGTCAAATTGAATGTCAGATAATGATGGACAGTGTTTCGTCCACGTCTTGGCATAGCTTTTCTCGATACCGCACGCGACGAACTCTTTTCGGATCGTCCTCACAGGGAGAGTGGCAGCGCATAACGATAAAGGGTCGAACGAGGACGCGGTCCAGGAAGGTGAGGGGGGAGGGCTGGGGCGGAGCAGCGGCAAGCTGACGGGGAAGGGGATGTGTGCTTGGATGGAGCGAAACGGCGACGTTAACTTGAGCGTCTCTAACCCCCGAAAACGAGATATGATCGATGTGACAATCCCGTAGAGCGTCTAAGCGGAGCAGCACGACAAAACGAAGTTCAACAACGACACGAAAATGGCAGAGCATTGTTGGGGATCATACCTCGGCAGCATCCTTGTCCGTCCACAGCACTTCTACTTCGAGGGTTTTCATCGCCTCCGCCTTGTCTTCCCCTGTCAGCATGCTGCCCGTTACGCCAAGAAACTTCTCGACGGTCCTCCTGTCGACCTCGGGGGCGAAGATGATGTGCATGTCGCGAACCCCATTTAGAGAACGAATCACGGAGCTAGGGCGTAAGCCAGTGTAAAGGGTCCCGTGAACATCCAGCGTGAGGTGCTGTATTGGATGGTTCGTTGCAAGGCACAGCATCGAGACTATCTCTGTGGATGCACGTAACGACTTGAGACCAGGAAGTAGGGTGGAGGGACCGTAACTATTCGTCTGCGATGGACCAGTGACCGGGACCCATTCATCAAGGAATGAGGTATCGGTGCCAGTGTACTCGAGATGAGGAAAGGAGAGCGACTCGAGAGCTGGCTGAGTAGCAAGCCAACTGTGTAGCGCTACCAGCTGCGATTGTGTCAATTTCTTATCAAGGATGGTTAGATGTGCCAGAGAGAATGTGAGCGATGGAGTAAGAGAGAGTATGGACGCAAAGGAGGTAAGCGTGAGCGAGTTGAGATTGTACATGTTCTGAAGCGCTTGACGGACATCGTTTGAAGGAACGGAAGAAACGCGACCATCAGGTGACGTAAGTTGGCAGGATGGCCAAGAGTGACAATGAAAGGAGACAACCAGTGCTGCCAGTTCGTTCTTGCATGCCAAGACGTTGTAAAGCCTCTCCAGCGGTGACTCCGCCATCGTCTGGACATCGAGCGAGTGGTAGAGCGCATATCTGGCAGCGGCACAGAACCCACGGGACACCAGCGCAACGACAGGGAGATAGTTCTGCGGAAGGAATTCAAGGACGACTCGGAAGATGGAGTCCGGGAGTGCGATAGACACCATGCGACGCTTGGGCGGATGCGGAAATGATCTCTCCGTCAAATGAAATGTGCCACTTAATAAATTCGGCAAACTCGCGAACCCTATTGGAGCCGTGTCCCCCCCTTCCTGGATCTCCCGCCCGAAACTATCGCTGTCAGCGATGGAGTCGTCGTTGGACTCGAGAAGACTCGCCCGCCTTCCTAGACCGCTGGGCCGTCGAATTTCGAGGGACGATTGTGGGGTGGTGGAGCTGGAAACTCTGGGGAGCGTGGTGCGAGGATATGTGAATCTGTATTCTATCCCTCTCGTACTGGTCTGCGGGGACGATATTTTTGGCGGGGTCCGTCGACGGACAGTAAAGAGAGTTGAGACACGTCTGAAGAGGCTGGCTTCGGACTGAGCTCGACCGCGTGGGGTCTGAGGGCGCTCAGACTGCTTCTGAGGGGAACCTCTGGGGGTTGTTGTAGCCTGATTCAAGGGATCGACTGAACGACGGGAAAGGAAGGGCATTGAAGAGCGTGCGATGTGTGTGGGATCTTGGTTGAAGGGTGGTACATGGAAAGAAAAGGGAAGGAATACTTCTATGAGCTAGGGTGTGTGGACTTACTCAATTATTTAAAACCTTGCTGCATACAGTTGGGCCCTCATCGCTAAGATCGCGTACGCAGATAGTGTCAGGGTAAAGACGAATCTTGAACGGCGACTGCCAATTGGCCCAGAGTGGGGTCAGGGTTGTTGTCAGGGTCCCACACATCCCTTCTCCTCAGGCCGACTCGCGGACTCGTGCACATCTCAGCGAGTCTGTGGAACGTCGAGTGCAACACTCTGACGGTCTGAACATGGCATAAAATCTACTTTTCTCTTCTCATGATATGAGCGGGAGTCGCAGTACAGCAGCTGGCGTGCGATGATCAATCGATCATCTTCAGGCACTGGGAAATATAGATATAGTTTACGTTAAGAATTAACGTTAACATAAAATTACCTAATCAAGTTGAATCGGCGCGCGCAGTGTAGTCCGGCGGACGGACTGACAACGAACTTTGCACCCAATGCTAATAAAACGGTTATTCTACTCGAGTGTCACATAGAGATGTTTGCTGCTCAATACCGCCTTCGCCCCCGGAACCACCACGATCGTCTGTGTGTCGTCGATAATCATGGCAGGCCCCGTTACTTCATCCCCAACCTTCAACTGCTCCAAGAAAAAGACAGGCGTGTCAGGTACCCGTCCGACCTTGTCAAAATAGACGCTGTTTGTAGACACCGCTTGCAAACGGTCCACTGGACGTCTCTCCAGGCGTTCTACCTCTGAGTAGACCGACTCCCCCAGGGAATCAAACGTCTTTCCGATACCGCGTACCTGCACGAGCGACCGTGAGCAAGGCACCCTTGAAAGCGACAACCAAAAAATATTTGCCTTGACGTCATCGACAATGATCGTCTTGGTCTCTAGCAGGAATCCGAATTCTGACTTGTAAACTCTCTTGAATGCCGCCTCAAAGTCCTCCTTTCCATCCCCGTCGTTTGCGTTCGGCAAGACCATCAACGCGGTGTCCGTCCCTTCAAAACGCATGTTTAGAATTCGCTCAACAATCACCCGACCTCCCTCAAACCCTTGACGAGCTAGTTCTTCGCGGACATCACTTGTGAGTTTATCCATCCGCGCAACAAGGGAAGCACGCGTAGAACTGGAATAGAATGCCGAGCACGGCTCTTGGAGCTCAAACGCACTGGCAGGATCACGCATGAGTCCGAATATGCAAATGCGGTTCGTTCACCTTACCGATCGGCTAACGCAAGGCCATAGGCAGATAAAATAGAGCTGTAACGATGTATCAAGATCGTCTTGATTCCTAAAAGGCTCGCAATCTCGCAAGCATGTTGGCCGCCTGCACCCCCGAAGCTCGCTAGTCTGTAGTAAGACGATGAGCGCACCTGTCCGTCCATTCGGAACAAGACCTACATGTGCCTTCCTGTGGCGTATCCTCGAGCCTCTGTCAAGGCGCGAATCGGACGACACATTGTCTCATTGGCAACCTTGATAAAACTATTGCGTGCGTCAGAACTCGCCATGTTCGCTGTAACTCAAGTTCCGGCACCCACCCGTAAACAATCTCGTCCAAGTCGAACGGTCGCTCCTGCGTCTCATTGATTTTTCTGGCCAGTTCCTCGAAAGCTGTTTGGGATGCGACGACGTCCAGCGGCTCGTTCTCCGACTTTCCAAATATCTTTGGAAAGTAGTCCGGAATCAAGCGCCCAAGGAGGAGGTTCGCATCCGTCACCGCCAACGGACCTCCCTTTCTGCATCCAATGCTATCACCCACAAGTCCATCAATGTGCGCTCATGGAAGCTCACCTATAACATGCCGGACCTGGTTCAGCTCCAGCACTCTCTGGCCCTGCCAGAAACAGTCCATTGCGGAAGGCGAGGCACGAGCCTCCTCCAGCAGCAACGGTGTTGATATCCAGTTGTGGTGACTGAATAGTCACCCCCGCCGTCGTAGTTTCGTACACGACTTCATACCGACCGTCGAAACGCGACACGTCGGTCGACGTTCCACCCACATCAATACTACAGCGCTTGGGTCAACAACATGGGTCAGCCAAAGACGAAAAAACGCACCCAATGATCGGATACTTTCTTTTCTCGTCCCAACTCGTCAAGGCATACCCTACCACGCCACCCGCAGGTCCACTCAGAATGCTCTTGAGTCCAGAAAAGTTGTTCAGGTCCAAGAGACCGCCGTCGCTTCCCATGAACTCGACGCGGGGGCTCCTGATCCGACCATCCTTGAGTTGGGCATCGAATCCTTTGAAGAAACCATCCAGGTATTCGCGCAGGATCGGCGTGAGGTATGCATCCGCGGTAGACGAGATCCCTCGTGGGACCACTTTGATCATCGGGAGGAGCTGTGACGACTCCGAGACCTGGGTGAACCCGATCACGCGTGCCAGCTTTCCAATCTGCGTCTCGTGATCGGGAAACGTATACGAATGAACGAGGACAACAGCCAGCGAACGGTACCCCGCCTCGTACAATCGCTCAAGGTCTCGTCGCACGACCGCGAGATCTGACAATTCACGTATGTGTGAGAGAAAAGCGTTGAGCGTCGAGGAATTTTCGAACAAGTGTATGTGGGTGGGGCATACAGACCTGGTCGTTTCAAAATCCGGACGGCTTCTCCAGATATCCCTCTCACGATGTCCCCTGGTCCCTCCGCGTCCCCTTCACCGTCCCATCCGGGGCCCCTATACCCCCGCTGCACCGACCCGTCTTCGTCCCACTGCACCGCGTGTTCCTCGGCCTTGGGATCCGACGTATACCCGACGAGCGTCACCCGCTCGTCCACCTCGACGACGCCCGAGTAGAGTGGCGCCGCACGCCGGATATTAAGATCAAAGATCCGCGGACGAGATTGGTTCCCAATCAAGAGCAGGTCTTTGAACCCTTTCGTGATGAGCAACGCGTGTTGGTGGCCTTTACGTTCCAAGAGCGCGTTGGTAGCCACCGTCGTCGATAGTCGGATGTAATCTACGTTTTGGCATTGGGACGGTCAGCAGTGCCAGGATCGGTCCGAGACGGGAACACACCGATCTTGCTCGTATCGAGTACGCGCCCTCGTTTCATCTTTTCCCCCGTCACGCTCTCCAACACTCTCCGAATGCCTTCTGTCGGCGCATCGTTGTAGTTGTTCGGATCTTGGGACACTGTCGTTCAATATTGTCAGCCCCCCCTGTGTGGCGCCAAGGGCATCCTAGACACTGACAGAGCTTCACTACGAGCTCTTTGCGCTCGCCAGGACGGTTTGGATCAGGGTAGGATCTAACATCGACGTCGAGCGCCCGACCACTGCCATTAAATCGGAATACGACCAACTTACGCATGGACGTCACAAAACGTGCCCCCTCGATCTGCACATATCCTGATGGATCGATCTGGAACAACCATCTGGACGATAGGTCGGCGGCAAAGGAGAAAGAGAGGAAGAAGGCCCTGGTGAATATCGCAGCCGTATCATACGGAGGTCCGCTTCGGTGATATCTTATCAAGCCCAATGGCCCCCGTGACCTCACTCCCAGCGATAACCTCAGTCGAACCTCGTTAGATATCCAAAAGACGATCATATGCACTGCACTAGTAAAAGGTAGTAGACGCAAGGGAAGGGACGGCGGACGTCAGATAAGAAGGAAAGAAAGAAAGAAAGGTGAACATAGCTACGAGGAATTATCAAGGATTGGCAGGTATTCCAAAGACAGTTATTAGATGAAAGAAAAAAACACGCTCAAGTCAGCAATTGAATCGAGGAATCGAGTGATATATAAAAAAGGAGTTCACAGAATGAACGGTCTGACCGTATGTATGCTGGAATCATCCATCTCCGCGACAAAGACAAAAAAAGAAAAAAAAGAAAAACGGGTCGAGGTATCGGTGGTGGCCACGAGCACTGCATAAAAGGTTCTGAAACCCAACATACTTTACATGTGAAACTGAGGTCAGTCTTCTTCCTCCTCCTCCACGACGTTGTGAAGGGGAGCACCGTGGACGTATCGTCCCGGGCTGTTGCGACCAGATTCTGCGAACACAACCGGATTCGGTAGCGATAAATAGTCTGCTCCGGGTTCAGATTCAACCTCGTCTCCGATTTCCGGAGGGTCGGATTCAGGCACAGAGACAGGTGATGGAATTCTAGCAGCCGGGGAAACTGGGGGAAGGTCTACGTTCTTGGGAGGTAGTGGAGAAGACCGAACCGGGAGTTTGGATGGGACAGTGGAGCCGAGGCTTTGCCTCTCTCGTTCGCGGTACATTTCAATGAGTGATGCAGTTTTGCTCTGCAGTGTGGACTTGGGGATATCGTTGTTGGGCAATGTCATGGATTCGGCTCGGGAGTGCGAGCTCTCTTTTTCTTCTCTACTTCTTTCGCAATCGACGAATTCGGGAACGTCTATGTCACGGGTGGGCGAGGACGATGCTGAAGGACCATACTCGCTTCCCTCCGTCTCGAACGACGGTCTCATTGTGTCCGGCGCCGGAATAATAGTGTCTTCAGGCGTCCCGTATACCAGTTTATCTGGTACGTCATCACCGTCAGAGTCGTCTGTGTTAACCTGCGGTCGTACCGATAGTGGTCCAGGTCGTCGCTCAGGGTGCAGATCAAAGTACCCAAGTCGCTTGGTCTTGGGATACGACATCACCGACTCGATGTCGGGATCTCGTTCTTTTGGTTTCTCTTGAGGCGTTGCGTTTAAAAGGGGTTCCGTAGCGGGTTGACGTGCTTGAACCTCTTCGTCGTCAGAAAGCGGAGAACGCGCACGAACGCCAGCGAGTACCAATGCAATTTCTTGACTCGCCAACTCGGGATCAGAGCGCCCGCCTTTGAGGCCCTTTCCCCCAGATCGACGTTCTGCCTCCTGGGACCCCATCCTGCGACCGTGGGCAGCAACGAGTATATCCACCCAGGCGTCATCCCTTGACATTCTCCGCTCATGCTTCTCAGCGGGTGTGAGTGCCTTCGTGCTGGGGCTCTCGTTCAATTCATCATCACTGTAACTCGCTAAGCGCGTCTCAAAATCCACGGTCGAGTACTCAGCTGGCACTAGCGATGAGCGCCGCACTACGGACGGACTGCGCACAGGAATCCGAAACCGCCGCTTGGTATTTCCAGGGGTGAGAGGGGTGTCCGAGGGCACGCGCTCCAATTGCCTTGCCGGAGAGACACGACCAGAGTGTGCAATAGCCGGTCGTGAGTGTGCAGTGTGGTCGCTGTCTCCATGCGTCGCAGGGGAGATCGTAACCGTAGGAGCGGCTTTCGACAGCGTGAGTATTTTGCTGCCGTTGGACCTCAGCATCCCCTCAAACTCCACTTCGCGCAGGGTTGGACTTTTGGGAACGTGTCCCACAACGTAAGGCCGGCCATTCAACGTCGCAGCAGGTTTCCACGGCCTTGATTTGCTGGACGGCGAAAACAGAAAGGGCAACCGACGCTTGGTCTCCGAGTCCTTTGCGAGTTGCTGCCTATACTCCAACGGCACGAACTCTTCAAAGAGAAAGATGGTGGTTGCGGTGCGGGGGTCACCTCCGTGGGCCAAGTTCTTGCTGAGCGGGAGGGACCTGAACTCGATCTGTGTAATAGAGATAAGTAAGAGACTCCATTTAAAGCCGACAACACAAAAGGTTTACCAGGGCCCAGTTACACTCCCTGTCAGTCTCCTCACCACGCTCAATGTCCATCCACCCACCGCCATATACCAAGTCACAAAAGACATCCATGAAAGCTTCCTCGATCATTTCTTCGGATCCCATGACGGGCTCGGTGTCCCAACCAAACGGAGGGAGTGCACGCTGAGTCTTCTTCAGCTTTTTGGTAATGCTCGCGTTGTGTGTTGGCCACGCCGAGATGGAGTGGGCAACGGGGGTGCTGAACTGAAGTGTAGCACTGAGGCGAGCATCCGTGCGGTTGAAACCAATGGCAGAAAAGTCGTTCCAGTTCATTGTCGTACGCTTGGCCGAGGGAGACTGCTGAAAGACTTAGCTCACGTCATACTAGCCATCTTCATGAACTTACCATCCTTTCGCTCTCGGTCAGGTCAAACTGGAGCTTCTTCTCGTGGGCTTCCAGCGTTCCGAAACCCATGGCCTCAAATTCACCCCACTTGAGTTCGGTCAGGTTCCGAAAGCGGTCCTCGCCTTCCCTGATACCCAGTCCAAGTTTATCTTTCTCATTACTTGATGTCGACGTCGCTGACGAAGTACTCGAGGTAGCAGATGACGTCCCGACAGTGGGACCTGTGTAAGGGTGAAAATTCGAGGGCATGTCCATTCGCTTTTTATATCCTTCCGAGTAACGTGGTGGTAGCTTCAGCGCAGACGGTGCGATACGTTCCCATTCCTTAGAACCAGCCAATCCACGATTGGCATCTTGACCGAATCGAGGGGGGGATGCCCAGCTGGCAGCCGTCTTGACCAAGTCTGGCGAGTACATCCGAACGTTACGACGGACGCCGACCACGCGCATCGTCCGTGCCCCGCGACGTGCTTGCGGTTTATCCGATTTCTCCTTGATGTGTAAAAAGGGTAACATAGAGGGGTATCCTCTTATCCAATCTTTGAGACGGGTGGGAACGCCAAGGGTGGTTGCACTCCCAAAGGTGATGTTGGTGTTAATGTCGGAACGCACACCTGGGGCCTTGGGTGCGTCCTGCCACCGGATGAACGCCAGCATGATGTGTTCCGTGGCGTTCACAGCACGAAGGTAATGAATGTAGGTGTGATGGAACGAAAGACAGGCTGGGCCCAAGCCGAAAAGTAAGGGACCAAACAGAGGGGAGAGTGTGGGCGGGGTGTGACCAGAAGATGCGCTATGCGCCGTGAAGCGAATGAGGAGACTCAAGAGAGTCCATAGAATGGACCTTAACACCGGAGGTAACGGCGGTAAGAAGGTTGCAAAGTGCGTCGGAGGGTAGTTGAGGGCTGGTGAGGCACCGAGGGAAATGATTAATTAGTGACCGACGCCTCGTGTCTGTGAAAAGATCAAGGGAGAATGGAATGATGCATACCAGCTTCCGAGTCACGGAACTCCACATAATGTTCCCAAGAGATAAGACCGCGGACCGCTTGTCCGCCAATCACTCTTACGACTCGCGCAAGACCCCAACGGATGCACATGCCTAGCTCATGTGGGCCTGCGAAGCGAGCTTCTTCACGCCAGCGATGTTCTGTCTCTCTAGAAGAAGGGTTGGCGCAGGTATCCAGAAAGGCGCGAATGAGGCGTTTTATCGCTGACGAGGAGATGTCAAGAGCGAGAGTGGAGAAAATAAAGGGCGTTGTTAGGCAGCGGGTGCCGAGTTCGATGGCAACGACATCCACGAGGCGGGCCACATCGTCGAGACCAAGGATGACATGGCGTTCGTAAGAAAGGTAGCCATAATCGTGTTCCAAGGTCTTTTCCTCGCCAGATTCATCACGGGGTCGATCGAGATTGGAAGGGAGGAAACTACCGTCTGGTATTTGAGCAACGAGGTCACCCATATCGCGGTCTTGTTTGGGTGAGCTCAATGTGCGCGCCCTGGACTGGTTGTCTTGGGCTTTCTTCTTCTCCTTCCCACCGTCCTTTTTCGGGGGCAAGGGGAGAGGTGAGCGGGAGCCAGAGCCCCTGCTGTCCACACGGCCGAACTCATCGTAGGGGGGCTGTGTGCTGGCTACGAGAGTACTGCCAGGAGATTTCTTGCCTGGTGTCGAGGTTGTCCTTGCACGCGAAAATAAGCTGGGCATGGAGAAAAGAAAGGAGAGAAAAAAAGGAGAACGGAGCTCTCGCGGGTGCGCCGGGTGCGACGACCTCTGAAACAGATTGGAAGGATGCAGAGGAACTTTGAGCGTCAATTTTCTCACACTCACAAGACCCCAGACTAGCTCACAACACAAAAACACGCCTAATTTTATAGAACCCTCTTCTCGTCGTGTATAGAAACTCACAAGCTATCAGCGATGAATCTGTCTCTGCCTCACCATCGCAAGTGATATCCAGTCTCATATCACGCCATCAAAATTAATCGCATTCGTACCAATCGCCGACAACATGCTACCCGCGTGGTAACCACGCTCACACAGCATACCCTTGAAAGAACGTAGGCCGAATAGGTATTCTTGGTGAGCTCAACAACCGTCCACCCCTCCGACACCGGCGGATGCGTACCGAAAATACATATGGCTGCGGCTCGGGCGGTGATTGATGCCAGGGAGAAAACGGGGCGGTCACTAGTAGCTGATTGCTAGGGGCATAGCTCGTCTGTGCGGGGATGAGCCGGAACTGAGCGGAATAGACGGTGAAGCCCAGGAAAGTCCCCAATGTCACTGCAAGAGGATCGTCGACGCCCACCTCGAACTTACGCACTTATTCCGCCCACCGTAGCAACGATTGCTCCACGGAGGCTCGTCCAGGAGCAGATATTCGTGCCAGAGATTGTTTGTGAGTGCGCAAGCTATTCGGCCGAGAGTTACTTATATCGAGATGTCACATTGAATGTCTGCCCGAGTGACAGGTAAACAAGAATAGTTCAGTGACCTAGGAAGAGACCGTGAACGGAGGGGATACTGCCCAGCAGCACTAAGCCTAAGAGGTCCTATATCTCCACCAGCGTACTTGAATGGTGTTTACTAGCTTTGTTTATTAGGACCTGCCATTTGTGATAGATGGGTGAGGGTAATGGTTACTGCTCAGTGGCAGTGCGTAAAACCACACTAACTTGTCAAGTTGGATACTCGGAAAAAAAATCCT
>JBBPNB010000482.1:0-17126 GCA_038090635.1 Rubroboletus satanas
GCAGATCATCGGGACCACAGCCTCAGTCATCACACAGCTCATTATCGAAGCTTCCCAGAGAAAAGAACCAATCCCTTATCACACGTCGATCCTCACTGGCGCTGGTTGGGTAACTGAGCTTTTGACTGGGCATCCAGAACGAATTCGCTCAGAACTTGGTGTCCACAAACTTGTCTTCAATATTATCCTTGCTGAATTAAAAGCAGCTGGGTACCAGGATTCGAAACATGTCAAGCTTGACGAGCAGTTGGCAATATTCCTTTATACCTCCGTGACAGGTTTGACGATACGACATGTTGGTGAGCGGTTCCAGCGATCCAATGATACCATTTCCAAGTATCTCTGCTTTTATTTTCATTACATTCTCTTCACTGATGTCTGCTACGATAGATACTTCAAAAAGATGCTCAGCGCATTCTCTTCCCCCCCGATTTACAATAAATATGTTCGCCTTCCCCACAGAAACGACGACACTCCCCAAGCCATTCGGGAAAACCCCCGTTTCATGCCATTTTTCAAGGACGCAATCGGCGCTCTGGACGGAACTCATATACCATGCACACCAAGCGCTGCAGAACGTGATGCCACTCGCAATCGAAAGGGATTCAACTCGCAAAACTGCCTGATATCCTGTGATTTCGACATGAAGGTCACCTACGTGCTCAGTGGATGGGAAGGTTCTGCTGCTGATTCATCGATATACCACGATGCCCGTGTCCATGAGCTCGCAATCCCTTCTGATAGATATTACCTCGCTGATGCTGGATATCCCAACTGCCCAGAATTACTTGTGCCATACCGTGGAGAGCGTTACCACCTTGCTGAATGGGGTCGAGCAAGTGTCCAGTGAGTCCTTCGTACACCAGATTTTCTTTTCTTTTTGTCTGACAAGTGACCACCGGCAGGCCTGTCAACCGCCGAGAGTACTTCAATCTGCGTCACGCTCAGCTACGCAATGTTGTTGAGCGTATCATCGGTGTCCTCAAGCGCCGTTTCCGAATCCTAATCATTCCCCCCGAATATAAAATGGACGTTCAGGCTCGTATTCCCCCTGCATGTTGCTGCATTCACAACATCATTCGCACTTACGATGATGCCGAGATAGAGGACATGGAAGACTTGGACATGGATCTCGTTCGCATCACCTCCCGGATGCTACTCTCAGATGAACCCGGAGCCTACGGCTGGCTCGCAAGTGGTGTTCCAACTCCCGCCGGACGTGACATGATGTCTCAGAAACGGGACCAAATTGCTTTCAATTTGTGGGTGGACTATGTACGGGAGCGGGCAGAAAGAGGAGATCCCGTCTCGAATTTGACAGGAGACTAGTATACCATGTATTGTACACGCGCTACTATCATTCATGCATACTATCAGCCTTGATGATACCAGCTTCCTCCAGCCTCTTCGTCAACCACATCTTCCGAACCATGGCATGCTGTTCGCTCGTATTTTTGGAGAGGGTGATATACATGGCAGCGTGGTGACTGTATTTCTGAAAACAGTCGATAACTGCTACCACTTCGGTAGGGGAAAGGGTATTCATATCGAGTTCAAGTAGTCTAGTCACTGCATCTGACTCAACAACGTCAGTAGTAGGCGGTGGCGGTGGCGGCGGTGGTGGCAGCATTCGGCGAGGCATAGACGCCAATGACAATGGGAGATTGGCCATGAGCGTGTTGTTATCATGCAAGTGGGTGCTGAGAGTCCCAAGCTGATCTGATACCCGATCGATTGACATCGGGAGAGTACGGCGCTTCTGTGAAGAACGGGATGATGCTACTGATGGAGTATGAATTGATACCATAGAGACGTCGTCGTCATCATCATTTTCAGCCTTGCGCTTTGCACCACGAACAGAGATGCTTGATGAGGGCTTGACTGAGCTGGCCAATGAGCCGGTGTATGAAGAGGGAGCAGTTGGCGGCATAAAATTGGATGGAGATTCAGGTACTGTGAATATCGACAAGTGTGGTCCTGAAAAAGTGCTCCCGGTTCCTTCTGAGGGAGGCGGAGCTATGATCGTCCCGGTTGCCACAGTTGGCATGCTGGTGCTACACCGAGTATCATCACTGTGACTTGCATCGGTAGATGAGCTCTTTGAAAGGGTGATGGCCGGGGAGATATCTGGAGCCGAAGAAGGACCTGCTTCACCTGCAGCATGAGCAGAGAAACGGTTCGTGCCCGTACTATGTGTGGGCATGACACCCTTCATCTTATCATAGAATTTCCAGCCTTTGTTTTTGAAAGGCGCAAGTGACGGGTTACCCTGCAGAATGCTAGTCAGAAGGTCCTTGACTACAGAGTTTGAAACGTACCCGGAGAAGTTCCTGCCAAACCAGTTCATCTGAGGCCCCGATATTGGCCCCTGAGGCCAAGGAATATGTGAGTCCCGATTTTGTCGTTGCAAGGGAGTCGATGGCCTTGAACGTTTTCTTGAGCTATAGACGGCTTGAATCAGCTGCTCAGTACATGAATTGAAAGGCAACCTACACGATTCCACTTCTCCCGGCATGAGCTTTTCGTCTTGGGGCCCCCCTTTGTTGGATTGGCAAGCTCATCACTCTCGGCGAGAGACTTCCAGAACGTTGACTTGAAATTCATGCCATCACCACCCTCTGCCTGACGAGCAATGACTTGGTCGATCAAGAATTCGATGTCGCTGTCACTCCATAACGATGATGGAGTACTTCCTTTTCCCTGGTCTGATTCATGACCAGCCTTGGATTTTCCTTTCGGTGATGGTTTCTGGGACCTGCGGGGGGGCATGTTGGCATTGTCGATGGTGAGTCCATTGTCTCCTTTGACAGCTCACTATCAGATGCTCCGCGGCGGTAAAGAACTTCACATCGGCATCTCGGCCAAAAAAAACATTCCAAAAAAGCTCCAACCAAAAACCATGGTTTTTCTGTAACCGTACTGACTCTAAAGCATGGTGATAAGAACTCGCTTGAGCTTAGGCACAAAAAAACGCGAAGAGCTCCATAATTCAAATGATGGCATGATTGCAGTCATGATGATTCAATGTTCACTTTGTTTTAATCAGTGATGGCAGTCCCTTTGGAAGCAAGTGGAAACCAACCATAAAGAACACGGCGAGAACGGACAAGCGAATTAAATGACGGCATACGCATGTGAGTGGAAGACCAGCAAAACCCCGAAACGATAACACAACGACGCAATGCTCAACGTTCAACGTTGTCAACTTTTAAAATTAGGTGTCAAACTGACCCAAAGCATGCCTTGCGTCACTTACTATATTTGTGGTGACCCGCCTCCCCATGTGTGTAGAAGCATCCAAAGGATCCCAATATTTGTAGTCTAAACGGCAGTCTCACCACGGATACATCCGAGTAGCATGACATCTACAGTTCCGCCCGTTTTCTCCTCGATCCACGCATCAAACGCTTTGAAAAGCGTCATGGCTGGACTTCCATCGGACTCTGCCCTCTTTCCAGGCCACATCCGCTTCTCTTGGATGCCGATGAAATCGATTGGGAGCGCTGCGCTCGTGTCAGTCGTGGCACTCTCCTTGTCCCTTGCCGGAGGATGCTTGATGGTCATCGACACCGTCCATGTATCGGTCCCGTAAAAGGACGCTTCTTTGATGTGATGGCGCGCAAACTCGTTCGGAGGATCGTCATCCAATGTCCATGCGAGCACGTGAGCGTCAAAGGCGATGACTGGGCGCAATGTCAGCAGGTGCTAGGCTGGGAACGGACGCGCGTCTCACCCGTCCATATGATCCCCGGATGATCAATCTTGAGGGTGAGCTTCCTTGTGCCTGCCAGTTCATCGATGGTATCATCCACGGCAGTAACGCTGAACCGTTCCTCCGGAGGCCAAGGAGCGACATAAGCAGGGTCAAGTGGGAGATCAATCTTGAATGGAGAAAGGAACTGGATTGTACAGGCAGTCGGTTTCGGTTACATAACAAAAGGGTTGTTAGCAACCAGGATGAAAAACACTGAGCCGGTGAAGTGCGCACAGCTGAGAATGGATAGAGTGTATCCCAGTCATTGTTGTAATCATCCATGATGATTGCCTTTGGTGGGACGTCGCCCTCGCCGAATTTGTCCGCAATATCGTGAACTAGCTCATCAAATCCTGGAGCACCATCGGCGGCTGCGATGTGCAGATGCTGTTCTTGAGTAACCAACTGTGGATGTAGACAAATTGTCAGCAAAGGTAAAGCCCGTACATATGTGGATCGGAAGGATCAATGTGTCGCCCAAATGAAAAGGGCCCGGGGCGTCATAGCACCCCACATTGATTGGGACTCGAACGGTCGGCGCGGGGTGCACCAATGAACGAGAACCCCACAACAGCAATAATGGGAATTCGGCTTACATCTTCCATGTGAATCACAAACAATCTCTTTTGATGTTTCTCGTCAAACGGCGCCTGGTTGTAGAAAAACGCCATGACCACTCCAAGTGCCAGTATTGCGAGGACCAACGTATATCGGAGCGTGGCTGGCCCAAACCGGTGTGCAAACGGAATACCGAATGAAATCATGAACGCGCCGATGACGGCGACGATGGATGCGATGATGAACTCGCTAGGTGCATCTCCACCAACGCGACCTGTCTACGATTCACGAATCAATATAACGAAGGAGCATGCAAGAGGGAATAGAACCATACCAAGGGTACGAAGACCACCAGTGTTGTAGACAACAGCTGCACGCCAGTTGGGAACGGGATGGCCATCGCGATAGCATATGTCCAGAGCGACACATCCGACTGGGTCGTGCCATCAAGGACTGGCTTTTCGGTTGCTTTATGTGTGCCGTTCTCTTTGGATCGACGCTTCACAGCTGAGGTTCGTCGATTCCATGCCGAAAGTGCATCGACGCCAAGAGCCGCGAACATGCCTGTCGCGCCAAGGAAAGGCCCCGCACTGGAACCAATATTGAACAGCTGACCCACTGCAGCAAGCCCAGACTGAAAGAGCAACAATGCTGCCAACAAGGGCCTTTCGAACGTTTGATTGGAACTAGTCTTGCTGAACGGCAGCTGACTGATTAATCCGCCTGTTCGATGCCAAATCAGTGAATGTCCCAGACACACCTGTAATCTTGACCACATACCAACGATTGCTGCAGGACCGTACAAAATCACCGGAAAGTATTCTGCCCCGAACCAGCTCATACCCTTGTGAAGGACATTGGCCATGAGAAACGCTACAGCGTTCGCTCCAATCAAAGCGCAGACAAAGGCAGAAACCACCGCCCCCAAAGCTGTCCATACTCGCTCGACCCCGGTTGTCCAAACGAGATAGAAGGAGGCAGCGAATAGTGTCACGTACACGATCTTCGCCGTCGTAAACGAATATACTATGAACACGCCAAGGTTGGAAAAGAAGACAGTTCGTGGGCGGGCGAAGCCATGTTCAAGGCGTGGGATTGGCGATGCGTCAGAGGATAGGAACCGTAGAAGCGCAAGCGAATTGTCGGCCATGTGCTGAGCGACACCAGGTTGTATGTTTTCAACCAAGTCCTGGAGAGACATGCTTGAGACGTTGGCAACAAGTAACACTCGAAGGGTCTTACCCCGCGCATGTGATACATGTAGCTGTTTCCGACGACGGCCATCTACACCGTCAAAGTCAGTTGGGAATGTTGGATGCGGCGCGGATGGCATAACAGGTCAACTTACATCTAATCCGGTGACATTCAAGTAATACTCAAATTGTCTGAAGTCGGTACTGTCCAGACACCTTAGTTAGAAAACACGCATTCAACGTCGACGTCTAATTCGCGTACTCGGATAGCAGGACTCCTGAGCTGAAAATCTCATTTGCATATATCGACCCGTAGGGTCTAAGTCATGCGAAGCAGAATCAGTATTGACGATGTACTTGGCACCATGTAACGCACCTAGGTACGTGAGAATATGCTTCAATCATTTCCTCTGATGTGGCTTGAAAGAGCATTTCACGGCCAGTGGTGCCAGCGGCTGAAACCAATTGGAATCAGCACGGTGTTGTGCTCGCATTAAAGAGTATGCCAGCACCTTCCAAATTCACCACTGCCCTCACACTAGTGAAGACCACTATCAGAAAACGCCCGCAGCAAGTACTTCGAGAGAGACTGACGTGGGGGCAATGGGATGTTGTGTTGAGAACAAATGGGAGCCGTCTTGCAAAGACTCTTCCGCGTTGTTGAACACTGTTGGACCATATGTCTTTGGATCAAACGAAGATAATCGCTTCAAACACGCACGAAATATGACCGAATAAGTTGGCTCCCATCCTTTTGTTTCCACCAGCACTCTTGCACACTCGAGCATCACCCCTACGGCAAGTGCATCATCGGCAGCTCCCGGGCTCGGAAGTGTGCTGTCGAGATGTGAATTAATGAGTACAGCAGAAGCTTTACCGCGCTCGGTACCGTCCGATATGCGGATGATGATGTTCGAGAGGTTGACGTAGGTTTTATAAAGTCGCGCGTTCATCATGTCGAACCTGTAAATATGCGCAGCCGGGTTGAGAAGAGACAGTAAAGATATGTATGAATTCCGTTCGGGCTCACCGGTGACTTCCACTTCCTTCCTGCCTCCAAACCTCGCACTCGAGTTTCCGACCGATCTCCTTGTTCAGGACCTCCTCACACAATTGCTTGATCTCCTCTGCCTTGCGAACCATCCATGCATCTGCTTCTGCATGTTCTCGCGTGCCGGGAGTGCGGTATCCGATATCTTCCGAAAGGTATTTGGCGTAGGATAAAACAGTGGCTTCGGAGGGATGGGGTAGGCCTGTTTGTGGGTTGTATCTAGCGAGTTACATGGTTATACGCATGAGCAGGGTGTATCATCAACGTAGGGCTTACGGGTGAACATTGGGTGTAGGCAAGGCTGGTCAAGAACGAGACACGTTAGCACAGGGTCTTTCTCCCCACACACAAGCGACTCACTAAATTGCTGGTATGGCGCATAAAGTAACAGAGCCAGGAAAAGTGGCGCAAGCGCCAACATCGAGCGTATTGGGCCCCATCCCTGGGAGACCCTACTAGAGCTCATCTGAGTATACACTGGAGGTGAGATTACGTTGTGACTTGGAGGTGCTCGCCTGGATGTACAGAGGTTGACACGAGGGAAAGGGCTGCAAGCGAAATTCGACGGGTTTTGTTCCTGTCAAGATGCGTTGGTCGTGGCGGTGACGCGCAGTTCACGTGCCACAATAGAAAGGCCGCCGAGAGGTCCCGTCAGACTTGCGGTTCGAAACGTCTCTACTACTTCAAAAGTGCTAAGGCTACAAAGACTGAGTGGCGATTCATGCACGGATAGCTATCATAGATCTCAACATAACTTCTCGGGTGGCGCTCGCACGACCGCATCCTCGATTCTCAAGCAGCCGTCGCGCCCAAACGCGACGCCACATTCTCCTCCGAATCTGCAGAATGGTTGTCCCGAATATCCAGTGCTTCTGCGTCAGCCGTCACACTAACATGCACAGTGTCTCCATCCCTGTTGACAACACAGGAAGCGTGTTCGAACCAACCCGTGAATCATCAATCGTTTCACACCGCACCAACACGACAACACGTACCGTATCGTGCCCCGCAATAACTTTTGCGCAAGCGGGAACAACACCTCCGTACGCACCACTCGTGCGATTGCACGTGCACCATACACCTCCGAATACCCCTTCTTCACCAACCACGCTTGAGCGCCCTCGTCCACGTCGAGCGTGATCCGTCTATCTCTCAATCGCTCCGCGACGTCGTTCAACCGCAGAGCCACAACCTCCAAGATGGCGCTTCGCGAGAGCTTGTTAAACACTAGCATTGCGTCGAGGCGGTTAAGTAGTTCTGGAGGGAAGTACTCTGATGTCCGTTCCATGACTTCGGTTTTGGCAACTTCGGTGACAATGCCGTTGGCGTCACAGGAGGAAGGATTCGCAAGGATGTCGCTGCCGAGGTTGCCCGTCAGACATATGATCGTATTCTGATGCATTGTTTCTAGTCAGAAACATAAATCGGAGGGACGGTCAGCGACTCGATGGCTAACGAGTGACAGACCTTGAAGTCGACTTTACGACCCTGGCTATCGGTAAGATTCCCTTCGTCCAGAATCTGGAGAAGGATCATCGCCACGTCCTACCAATCATGCTTAATAAACAGCACATCAACCAGGACCAAAGATATGCAAACCTTGTGAGCCTTTTCGAGCTCATCCAAAAGGATTACAGCTTTCCGAGTTTGTCATTATGTTGACAGATTCCAAGAATTTAAAGGAAATGTACCGTAGGGCTTTCTTCGAACCGCTTCCGTCAATTGTCCTGCGGGGGTTGTTCAGGCGGGGCACGGATGGAGCACGACTGAAGCGGGAAACACTCACCACCCTCCTCAAAACCGACATATCCAGGAGCGGCTCCAATCAGACGTGATATGGTATGTCGATCATGATACTGTAAAATGAATGCTTTAGGTACTACCTTGCTTCAAACACAAAGCTTTCACCTCTGACATATTGATATCAATCCTTGAAGAAAATGAATATCAGACCAATACTCGCTGTTGAAAAAGTGGATTTACATACAGTCCTCGTTGTTCATCATTGAACAAAAACGCTGCAAGAGCTTTCGAAAGCTCGGTCTGGGACTTCGGTCAGGAGCATATTGGGCAGGGATCTACGGATGACGACGAACCTTGCCGACACCTGTGGGCCCGAGGAATAAGAATGAAGCCACCGGTCGATTTGGTGCCTGAAGTCCAGCTCGCGAGATTCGGACAGCGTCACTGATGGCTGATACGACATGATCCTGTCCAACCACGCGTTGCCTGAGCGCATCCTCCATCTGGATCACATCATGCGTCACCGTAATGATTAAAGGAAGCGAGAGATGACTGACATGGACCAGCTTTTCACGCTCGCCTCGGAGGAGGTTTTGGACAGGAATTCCAGTAGCCTTGGCAACGACTCGCGATATGTCGTTGCTCGTCACTCTATCATGGAGCATTGCAAGTGGACTGTCCGCGTTGTCCTCCTTCAGTTCATCATCCTTAGGGAGCTGACGTTCTAGATCGGGAATGATACCAAAACGAAGTTGGGAGGCTCTCTCGTACTGGCCCTGCCGCTGCGCGACCTCGAGCTCATGCTTCGCATCTTCGAGGCGTTTCTTGAGGTCCTTGGTACGGTCGAGTCGAGCGCGTTCTGTTACATTCATTTTAATCACCGTCAGGGAAACAGTAGATTTCGAAAATCATTACCATTCTGCCATATCGCAGTCAACTCCTGTGCCTTCTCTCGCTTTTTGCGAAGATCACTTTCGAGTTTTGCCCGCCTTTCGACGCTGAAAACGTCGATTTCGTTCTTGAGACTTTCAAGTTCGATCTGTAATGTCATAATCTCTCGGTCGAGAGCCTCAAGCTCATCAGGTTTGGACTCTTGGGCGAGCCGCAGAGCAGATGCAGCCTCATCTACGAGGTCGATTGCCTTGTCCGGAAGGTACCGATCCGATATGTACCGCGCACCATACACCGCAGCTGAAAGGGAGTCGTAGGTAGGGAACTTAGAATCGAACCAGACGTACCAGTCACCAACGCGCTGTCTGCAATTTCAACACCATGGTGGACCTCATATTTAGATTTCAAGCCGCGGAGGATCGAGATCGTAGCCTCCACCGTCGGTTCTTGGATTTGTACTGGTTGGAATCTTCGCTCGAGAGCTGCGTCCTTTCCGATCGTTTTCCTATACTCATCGGCTACGCATGGTGTTGAAGGAATGAACGAGCGAAACGCGGTATGAACTCACGTGTGGTGGCCCCGACGAGTTGCAAGCCCCGTGCAAGGGCAGGTTTGATCATCTGTCCTGCATCTATGCTACCTTCCGCCTTCCCAAGATTAAATAATGTATCTAACATCAATTTGAACGTCTCGTTAACACGATGACGCATACAGGGACAATACTCACGGACTTCATCGATGAAACAGATGATACCGCCAGCCTGGCTATGCGTGCCATGAATCACTCAAGTAGGAGTGCGAAGGGTATGCTCACCTCGTCCTCTATATCTCGGATGAGTGCCTTGAACTTTTCCTCAAACTGGCCCCTGATTCCAGAGCCTGCCATGATGGCAGAGAGGTCCAAAGACAGTACTCTCTTGTCTTGGAGGGACTTGGAGCCCGATTGAGCGCAACGGACACCGAAGCCAGTTCGCAATTGACGCACCTCTGGCACTTCCTTGCCTACTATCCGACTTGCAAGACCTTCGAGAATTGCCGTTTTTCCTACCCCGGGAGGTCCGATGAGCTATTGGAATGCATTCGATTGAGAGTGTACCGAGTGAAAGTAACAATGTACGTACGACCGGGTTGGACTTGGTTCTCCGGGACAGAACTTCGAACATGAGAAAAGCATACAGTAACGCGATGTCGAAGAAACCCACTTTGAATCGTCCTGCGGATTTCTGCAACGCGTATGTATGAGTGCGAGGGACAGGCGAAAAGAATCGACACGTGCCTTCGTCTCGCCCAATGGTAGGATCGAGCTTCCCGTTGCGCGCCATTTCTGTAAGATCGACGCTCTGCAGAGGATATGAACAACACAGGGACGTGTCTCTTATCCCGCAGACTCACGTATTCCTTCAACGTCTCTCCCTTTTGACGGGGCTGTTGGAACAGAAAGTTCGGGATACCTCCCCCACCACCCATACCGCCAGGAGGCTGCTGAGAAGCGTAGCCACGCACATCTGGTAGTCGCCGTCCTAGTTCGTACGTAGCACGAGGTAGAGTAGGTTGCAAGAGAGAGTGGCGGGCAAGAGCTACGACGGCACACCCATTTCGCAGTCTGAGTGGTAGACGTGAGATGGTCGGCCTCAGCAAAAGTGCGCTGGTCCTTGCGAACGACATGCAAGACGACGTCGAGGTGTGGAGGCAGATGCCAGTCGAATTTGCTCCGTGTCAGCAGGTGATGACGTAGTAGTTCCAAGTCTTGTGTTTGGCTTTGGCGCCACAAATTTCTGCCGCCTCCACGACCCCACATACAAACGCGATTAGTCCAGTACAAAACGCATCCCAACCGCAGAGGAAAAACACACACCCACGTGTATTAGTACTCGGTGTCGCTCTACCCTTTTCCTCATATGCATCACGCACTTGTTAGATTCCCATAGATCTACAGACATGTCAACCTACATCCGTTGTACACTCGTCGTCTATCTATTCTTCTATTATATCACATGGTTCAATCCGCACTCGTGGACGTCGTAGCAAGTCACAATTTCGTCCGTCTGGTGAGTTGAAGATAGGATTCGATGAATGAGGTTGAAAGATCGGTAATATACCCGGAATGGCAGGCTCAGCATGTAATGAGCTGACTGAAAAGGGGTAAATAGGAGAGGAGTGTGCCACTGGGAGTCCGAGCACACCAACATAACTTGCCACAAGCCAACTCTGACCACGCACCCCTCACTGTACCCGGTTATGAAGGCCCCCATCCCAGTCTTCCTCACCCTGCTCATCGTCCTCTTCACCGTGACCCCACGAAGCGTGCATGCCCAGCCTCCGACCCCGAGCCCGTCATCTACCGCTAGCCTCACTGATTACAACTATCTCGGGATCGCACTCGGTCTGTCCTCCTTTTCGCATGCGCTTTCGCAAAAAAGGGGTTCAGATGCTCATGGTTCGTGAAGCCGGTTTAATGGGCTTGGTGGTGTTGTGTGGTTGTTGCGGTCTCTGCTACAACTCCGCGAAATCCCGGAGAGCCCGTGTCCGAGATATCGAAGGGCGGCCGGCCACATCTCCAGGCAAAACGCAAGGGCAAGGGCAAGGGACCCCGGCCCTACCTCCACCAGCGCTTAAGAAGGACGAAGTGCTGGGTGTTGGCGCCGCAAATGAATGGGAACCAAGCCCACCGCCGTACTATCCGGTGAGTCGTCTTTCTTCAGCAGCGAAAGAAAAGAAAAATCTTACGCCCACCGTGGTGGATCTCGTGCGCTTCACGACCTTTGGTGTTGAAAGCCTCCGCCAATTCCGCCTCCCCAAGCAGTTGCACTTAAGAAGGCGGCAACGACGCCAACTTGAACCATGACGAGCTCAGACTGAAGTGTTAGTTGGAAACTGGAAGGGATAGGGAAAACAGTAAATTATTGAAGGTCCACTTACAACAGCGATCGAGGATTCAGCATTGCCCACGGACGCAGGGAGGCTGTGAATACACCATAGCTGAGACCCGACAAGGTATCGAAATCTAGGCGAGAATGTAAACCGAAGAACGACGCACACCGACATAAGGTAGGTTGGCGATGTAAGATATACGTCCCGGGTGAAGCGGTTGAAAACACGTCGAGGTTCTATGGATCATACAAAAAATGCGGCCAGTACTCACCTTACTACGTGACGATATTATAGCAAGCATTCATTCTGCACGACAACAGCTTTTGCTAGGAAGCAGATCAGACACCGAGTTTGGAGATGAGATGAGATGGGACGAGTTTTACGGCATGATAGTATGAAATTTATCTGGCGAGTATGGGTTCGTGCCTTGGCTGAAGTTTAGGGGTTTTTGACGCTTGTTCCAGATAAACTAGTCTCAATTGGTCAATGAAGGCAAAAACACAGAGATACAGCAAGACCGACAATAAGGAATGAAAACGAAGAAAAAAGGTTAAGATGCCAGAAATCTACTATCAGCTTGGACTAACATCCATCGTACATATACTCGCACTTCTATCACGTTACGGATGCGGAAAGGTATGATTGAGTAGTATGCCCGACGCCCGAAAATGAGCTCACCCTCGTTGCGTTACTTGATACGTTCTGCTACTATTGTCCTGAACTGCGGGTTGGATGTAGTACAAACAAATTATGCTCAACACCAAGTATACAATCAAAGCCCAAGAGAAAAAGTAATGCGCATTGACATACACCAGGGATACATCTACCTCACCCATTCACCTTTGCCTTTCTGGGCCTCTCCATCGTCCTTCATCAGCTCGCGCTGGTAAACCTCTCTCTCAAGCTTTATCTCTTCTTCCTCCCGGGTTCTATCCAGATCAGTAATCTTGAACGGGGGGGGGCAACACAAAGAATGACAGCCCGGCCCAGGGTATGAGAGAGATGAAGCTCCACTGGAGACCGTACCGAAACGCGTCCCGGACGGCAGTCTGCACCGCGGGAGGCAAGCTGCTCAGGCTCTGGATCGAGTCGACGAGCTGGTTCGCATTCATCGAGGTGACTGCAGTGGCGGCAGGACCCGTCAATGCTCCCGAGGCGACTAAGTCCTTGAGGTATTCATCGACTTTCGCATTCACCACGGTACTACACTGTGCGAGGCCGACCCTTCCGCCTAATGATGGGAACTGTCAATATCAATTGTGCGGGTAATCAGTCGATACGTCCAAATTCAAGAAAAGAGCATGACTTACGAAAAGCGTCATAGAGTTCACGACAGCGACACGGTGGTTTGGTAACGAAAAGCGAGCTTGGATCGCGAGAGATCCAGCCGTCAATCCTACACCGGATCCCGCAAGTACCATAAAGCTATTGTTTTCGTCAGTCAGGCACCAACTGAAAACTGAAAAGCTCACCCATTCACTTGGCTCTGGTCATTGTTACCTATCAAACCCAGGGAAACGGGCAGCATCAATGAACCGAGAAGAATTGGATATTTGGGCTGAAGGTTGTTCGGCGGGGAGACAATGAATGGATGTAGGGACATACCTGACGAAGCTTGGAAATCATCCGAATCGAAATCAATGATCCCGCCCCAACACCGGGAGCAAAGTATACCAGTTGTATACCCGCCTCCGCGGGGGTCTTTCCGACAACGATCGTCATAAAAAGCGAAACGAAATAAAGCATTACCAACACAACCATGCCGGACACAGAGGATCCGTAAATAACCGCACAAACGTTGTAAGAGCGGAAGATTTTGAGGGGTAACATGGGATCGCAGTTGAGGACCCTGTGACGCGACGGAGTGATTCGAAGCAACTGCATCTCCAGCACGTGCTCCCAGAGTAGGCAGGTAATGATCAACAGAAGGCCAAGGACCCAGGAGAGGATGACTCTGACGGAACTTCAAGAGTCAGTGGAGCCCCAGTTCAACGCAAGGAGCACCAAAATTCCTCCAGAAATGAATATAAAGGTTCCAATCCAATCGATCTGGAGTACTTTTTGAAAAAATGTATCCTGCCCCGCATGGTTATCCACGAGCCGGTTAGATGGCTGGCCTCCCTTTACTTTATCTCGCAGCAAGAGATGGCAAAGGGCAATGGATACCACGCAGATCGGAAGACTGGACCATAAGGTTCTCAAAACTGGCACACATATAGATAGCGGAAGACGACTGACTCGATGGCAAAAACCCAGCGAAACGATACAGCTACGAGATACCCCCCAATCAGGGGCCCAATAGCAAAACCAATAACATATAGGAGGAATGAATTTGTTGTTTGCCAATTATTGTCATCGAGCGATCTTGAGTCAGAGAGGATCGTTCTGACAGGCTCTATTGGGGTTTTAGACCTATTCGGGATAAAGCAATTTGAACCCTTACAGTTAAAAGGCCTGCAGCGACAATTTCTGCAATGCCAGATCTGCCAATTAACATCATGACCATATTTACAGCGCCTCTACTAATGGCACTACCGATGAGGAAAAATATCAAAGATAGCTGTAATCCAGGATACCGCCCGATACATCAGCCAAGGAGGCGAAGAGAGGGAGAAACACAGTGGAAGAAAGCAGGTAGGCCGTGCCAATATAACTAAGTTGAACATGAACTACGAGGCATTCAAACAGAGGGGGGTTGCAAACCTTTGGAGACTGAGCGCATTGAGAGCAGACTGCATAAAATCAGGCAAAGAAAATTGACCCCAGGGCATGAACTTACCGCGATGCGAGGTTGCACAGTTGCCACGACTAGGGGAATTTGAGCGTTACGCTGTGCATCATGTTGAACAGAGACCTTACCCGTGTAATCCAGAGTCTCGAGGAAGACGGGCAGTAATAAAGCCGCCAACAAAGTCACTTTGAACCAAAATGTCGATCTCGCAGGAAACTTGGTCTGTTGCCCGACCTGCCCATCCGCACCCTCCTTTTGCTGAGCGTCGAGTTCATATTGGTGACCTATAGGAAGCGGTCTATTTGAGCCGTCCGTTTAAAAGGTAATGATGCATCTTCCTTGCCTGAGCCTGGTCTTGTGCCTTCCTTCTGGCTTCTTTTCTCTTCCTAAAGATACGAGCAATGAGGAACCACATGCTGTTTCGATAGAGGAAGTGGAGGATGGCGAACTGGCTTTGCAGCATACTATTTGAGGCATCATAAAGAGGGGTTGAAGTCATTCAGTTCTGCAAGTCTTACCCCTGTTCTTGGCCCAGGAGGTATCGGAATTGATTTTCAAAGTATGTTACGACATAAATAAATCAAATCGGATTCGGGGCTGTGTACATAGTACATGCATACTTGCATTTGGTGTGGGAAACTACTTAAATAAACAACACCGCGATGGAATGTCCCGTATCTCCAAATCACCCTTCCGGTCCAAATTATAAAACATATCAATCCGGAAGTAGGACAGTAGTGATATTCAAAGCCTCTGCCTTGGCGTTCACAGCTCCTAGCTGTGCTGGGGATAACGAATCGTATGTCGAACACAGGTTGGACCATGATCCTGTTCAGACATTTAGAAGATGAATTCAAGGAGTTGACAAAGACGCTTACCAGGAATGTTGCCAAGATGACTACTCGTTCCCCCAGGATTCTCAGCCATCACCACAGCAAACCCACTAAGAACTGGTGAGCAAGCGTTCATAACATGACAATGAAAAAACACCAACGCATCTAGATGCCAGTCGATATGGCTAAATGGGGGGTATCAGGATGGATTACACATCGTAGATGATAAATGACCGTACCAGTGCAGAAACCAAGGACCGGCATTATCTGTCACAAATCGAAGAACCATTTGTTGCCCTCGTATGCCAGCGGAAACCACGTCTCGACGAACGGGGTTTTTGTAATTGAATGTACTGTTGCCTGCACTTTGAACAACATCGAAAGCGTGCTGTAAATCAAGTCAGACGTGTGAATAGTTCCTTCGCGATGTACGAACTCCATGAAGGTGGATGGGATGCTGAACCTTTGTAAGTAACTGCATAAAAACGATATAGAATGAACACTCACAGGGCCGCCAAAGCCACCAATCGTCATCGTCAACTCAACAACCTTGTTGGGCTCCAAGACAAACACGCTCCCGCTCGGCAAGAGGTCGGTTGCTTGTTGGGCACCGCTCAAAATCTGCAACAGTACCGGTACAGTTGGAGGCCGGTACCGAACCCCATTCATAAAAAATACACCGCCAACATTATTTGCCGCGATCTGAATATTGATGTCCGCTTGTCCATACACGGGAATACCGGGTGCTCCTGGATTAACGAGAGTGTGCAAATTCGGTTCCAAAAGAGGCAAAACACTCGTCGTGCTGGTAGTCGTTGGGTCTTGGATCGGCGCGCCACTATATCGCAGAATGGCGGAATTGAGTCCACCGGTGAAGGTTGCACCAGCGGTGCTTGGCAGGGCCCGTAGCCAGTAATTTCCGACTGGCTGCGTAGCATTCATAACAACAGAGTAGCGCTGCCCAGCAAGTATCTGGAGTGAATCTACAACGAGCGGCTGTGTCGAAATCCCATCAGCTTCGATGATGGTGAAGTTGTGCCCGTCGATAGAGAACACGAAGTTTGGATCGCAGGACATCGCGACCAAACGGAAGCGATAGCGCTTCCCATGGCTGACGTTAACAACAGCGAGCGGCGAGCTGGGCCCACCTGCGTAACGCCCGAGTCCATTGATAAGCGAGGAGTCGGGAGTGACAGCAATGAAGTGGTTCAGCACTGGAGAAATGATATGATACCTTGACACGTGAAACAATCAGAACTACCTCGAAGACACAACGAAAAATATACCAGTCTGCAAGCGTAATCACAGTTGTCTCTGCAAAATGATCTCATTACAAAGGTTCACGACTTCGTGGTGTTCACTTACCATCGTCCACATCATACAAGTGTCGATAAGGATCATTAGGATCATATATGACGAGAGGTCCTCTCAACCCGTCACAGGTTTGAGAAGAATAGTGCGAGTGATACCAAAACGTCCCCGCTTGGTTCTGTGCACTAAA
>JBBPNB010000483.1:0-17117 GCA_038090635.1 Rubroboletus satanas
TTAAGCCAGCTCCGACATCCACGAACAAACTGTCGAGCTCGTCCAGAAGGGCGTCGCAAAAGGATGGTTCTTGGAGCTCTCTGTGCCAAGTCCATGTCTCTGTAGTCAAATCGAGTGGTCCGACTTGGAAGGCCGCCTGGGCGAGGAGGAAATGGATTTTGTTACGGCGAAGATTGAGGGTTCTACCGCTTAGCCCGCGCAGGATGTTGAGCCACTGGAGCGAGCCACCACTCCGCAAGTGTCCAACTGCAATGAATTCGTCGAGGGAGAGATCCGCGGGACAGCCCGCTTGAGCAGCCACGACGTCGTTGGAAGTGTGAGAGGTAGAATTCACATAACTACCCTGCGGATCGTATTTAAAGATTTGCGAAAGCTTCTTTTCATCGTCGCACTTCCTTGGCCACCATTGTGAGTGACGACCGGTGACATAACGTAAGGTTGGGCTATTTCGAGATTGCGATTCCTTGGGATACAAATAGGCCAGTCGGATCTGGAAGGAGAGTGGTGGCCCTTGGCGCTCAGCGAAGTAGGGCTGCAATGCTGGAACATCTTGAGCAAGTAGGAGTCTATCTTTCCTCTGTGGATCGCGCGAGTCTGAATCACGGTCAGAACAACATGGAACCTGTGCAAGTAGAACGCATGCATTCAACATTCGGTCTTTTCCTCTCGACTGCCTGAGATGATTATCATGAGAAGAACTGTATCCCAGAATTCGGGCGGCGACAGAACGCCAGCTACGAATGGACGCCGGGCATTGTAGTTCAAATACCACAACCTTGACGTGCAGTGGCAACGTGGGCAATGGTGATCCGGAAACCTCTGCATCTTCAGGGCGTCCAGATAGCTGCTGTTGATTTTCATGGTATCCATCATAGATGCGTGCAAAACTGGCAAGTCCCAGTCCCTGCTGCAAACCAGCCCGTCCAACTGCCATCACATCTCGTTCGATGCGAACTTTGAGTTGCTGAAGAGGTGGAGATTGGTCATAAAAACGGACAGGGAAACTGTCTTTGGTAAATTCATCCGACAGTACCGACCATCCCGGACGCGATTGAGCCTGGCGCGCAGAGAGGTACTGGTACGCACGAGAAAGGCGATGGAGGCTTGTTGTCTTGCGCAAAAGCAGTTCTTCCAGGAAAGGTATCGGAATTTCAGGGGAATAGTTGGCGAGCATGGGAATCTCCTTCACAACTAGCTTGTCGAGTGCGACAAAAAGCTCAATCGCAGTGAGGAACGTGATGGATCTATCTTCTGGATTTTCGCCTCGTCGGCGTCGCCCAGCAGCCTTTGTCATATATCTGTCCATCAAGCTCTCGAGTTGTGCGCATGCCTCGTCTACATTCGTGACGCCCGCAGACCAATCATCAATGCCTTGCTCAACTGATTGCGCGACGTCATAGAGAGTAACGTCAGGGTCAACACGATATGCTTCTTCAAAAAAGGTCCCATCCGACGACAAGAAATCATCAATAGTGCCGCGGGGATGATGGCTGGGGTGGAAAGGAATACTAAAGGGTTCGTGGCCAGAATTCGCTAGAGCGTTGCGAATGTATTCGCGACTGTTTAGGAGCGAGAGCTGCGCGTCCCTGACGAGTTCCTCCTGTGAAGGATTTCGAAATGGTGATGAGCGAGTGCGGAGCCGCATCCACCTGCCATCAAGGATCTCTCGAAGATATGTGCATGTCTTTAATGCCATATCGGAGAGCCAGTCAGGGGTAGAAGTCCCAAGCTTGCGTAAACGTCGGAAAATTTTAGACGACATCAAATGAAGTTGATCATTGGAACGATTTGTATTGTTGGTGTCTCTTGCAAGAGTGCATAAGAAGAACAACATGAATGCCTTGTAGGAAGTGCGTCCAAGAGAAGAATCAACGGATGTCTGAATGGTGACCCTGATGAGGAGCCAAAGAGGAGAGCGGCACCAATCATGATCAGCTGAGTGACGAACACGTTTCGTGATGCGAGGGATGCCAGCGGTGCGATCAACGATGCGTTTCGTGATGCGAAGAACACACTCAACACCTGGTAAGATCCTAGTAAGCAGTCTAGCAACATATCGCGGATGACCGGGGGAAGGGAGAGGAAGATTCGAGTCGACAGGGTTGGCGCAAGAGAGAAAATTGGCGAGCTTCAATTGAAAGTCCCCATCGTCGAATACCTCGCTCGGTGTCTCGACGGCCGACCCAGGATATGAGCATATTAGAGACCCCGCTGGCATCTTTACATCACGACTGCCTGGGGATACCCCGAATGACTCGAAAAGCGTACAGTTTTCTTGCTTCGTGAGGATGATCGCGGTACCTCGACGCCGGACGAGAAACGCAAGGACATCTATAAATCATCAGCATGGGTCTATAAAGAACCCATCAGCGTACCTCCTGTTTGCATTCCGTGCAGCTGGGAGATGACCTGGTCTCTGTCTAGGTCTTCAGACTGGATAGCGGCTTGCAAGTTGTCTAGCATCTTTGTGATGCAAGGCCATTGGGGCTCGGGAGTTCCGTTGACGTGTGCACTATAAGCGTGGACAGCAGCACACACCGAACGAGCTAGTGAACGATCGTTCTCTGGCGAATAGTCATCCTTTCGGGGGAGCCCAACAGGAAGAAAAATGTGGGTAACAACATATTCAAATGATGCTGGAGTATGGACGAATGCTGGTGAGTCGGTCGTTTCAGAATCCAGGATACCAGCGGTAAATGTGGTCGACATGGTGGTATTCGGGAGAGGATAGTAGGCGAGGATGCTGCATGCTGCCTTCCCTTTAAGTAATGCCGCCCAAACTAACTATTTCGGGAAGACACATTCACCACCCTCACGGCGCGTTTTGCAGAATTTAAGTCGAATGAAAATGTCGTCCGAAACGGGGGGACTGTACTTGGAATATAAGTTGGTGTTTGGGCAACGGTAAGACCAGGCTCCTTCCCGTCTGCTATGGAGAGAGAGAAGGGCGACATCCGCATAGACAGGTTATGTAATCAGATTGTTCAAAGATTTTAAAGACCGCAACCTTGATCCCCACTCTATGCATGTCGTGCTCGTAGCTCTGAGAAAGGAGTGGATAGACAGACTACGTAGATACAGGAATGGAGTAGTTAGGATATCATTTGGGGTGGGTGGAAACCGAAGGTTTCCTGGCCCAAGGCTGGACCCGATCAATCTGTTGGGCAAAGCAAGCTGTGAGCATGGGCTGGGTAACTGAACAGCTGAGCCTGTGCCTGGACGCGAGTTGAGTGAACAGCATCAGACAAAATACTAATAGTTTGGGAATTTGTACATGGCGAGTGAGTGGGAGTGGTGGGTGGGTGCAAAAGGAGCGACTATGCTAGTGGTACTCAGCAGTGAGACTACACAGTGAGCTGGGAACAGTGAAGTGGGCAAGAGCAAGGATGGTGTGCCACTTCACTTCTCACACATAGACTAAGACCTTTGCGAGAACTCGTGCCTTGTCTCACTTAGGCTGCCATCTCTCTCTAAAGCAGCTGGAAGAAAACATTAATCAACATTCTGCAGCCACCGCTCATGACCTGTGGAACTCAAAAAACAATGCATATACCATGGACTAGGGTTAAATAAAAATATGTTTTCATCACCTCATCTTGCCAGCTGTCCCATTGCTAATATGGATTGCTATCAACTCATACTCAACATCTTCACTGGCAAGGTTTCTCTTTCCCAATTCTTGCTTATTATCTTGAACTTTGTTATGACCACTCTGGGTAGGGGTGAGTTGTAGCCCTTGGTAGACTAGGTTAACGTAGACGAGGATACAACTGAGGGACTTCCTCAAGTTATAGTCAGAGATGCAACAGAGAAACTTCCTTGGGTTGCAGGTTCAAGGTGTTCAAGGTGTTCAAGGGACTGCCATTGGCAGGAACAAAGAGAGTCAAGGTTACAGCGGGCTGTATGCTATTACAAGGGAGATCTAAGTTAAGGACAGGAAAGATATGCTGTGACTATTTAAGTAAGCCAGAGAGTCCATGAAAGGTAATTGGGAGAACATGGAGGAACGTCAGAGAACACTAACGAAGAAAAGGATGATGCGTCAGAAGAATAGGTCAGAACGTTAAAGAATGCTGACAAAGCATAAGAGGAAACATAAGAAGAAAGAAGAGACTAGATCCTACAGGGCTCAACGATAGGATAGGTACATGGCTCATGAGAAGAGAAAGACGACAAGAAGAAAGAAGAAGTCATAACATTACCCCCCTGCTATGTCAGAAATTCCTATGAAGACCCTTTAGATATTGAGGTAGCCGCCAGGACTGGAAGAGCCTGTGATGTTGCTTCAGGTGACATCATCATAGACATTGTCTCCATCATCAGTGGGAGACAGGGCACAGATATGGTGGCGAGGCAAGGGTATGCAGCGACGAGAAGATGACGTGGAGATTGAGGAAGGAGGGGACTGGGGCACAGGGTGGTGGCAGTTAGGACACAAGTACTGGGGATGACCGGGGTGAGTGACTCTGCAGACAGAGCACTCATAGAGGGAGCACCAGATCCTGGAATGTTCAAGGTGACGGCAAGAGTAGCAGGCCTGGTTGTAATGGGGGTGACTGGGAGAAAGAGGGGTGTTGTTATTGTTCCCAGTCCAGAAGGCGTCTACTCTCTCGAGTATGCAGAGCTCGGCAGGGGACAGTGGGGTGGAGGATGCAGAAGGGGTGGAGACTGCTGGAGAGTGGTTCATCTGGGCGAGCTCTGAGATGCGAAGTTCAGATAGATAGTGGTCCACGTCTTCAAGGAACTCCAGCATCTCTAGCTGGAAGAGGGTGACAGTAAGGGCCGTGTGGAGCTCCCTGTAGATGGTCTGGATGTACTCGAGATGAAAAGATCTATGAGTGTCAGTGTTCCTTGGGGAGTCAAAGAGGGCCAACTTAGTGGTCTGCAGGTATGCACGGTAGAGGGTGTAGAGTGGAGAGCCCATGTCCAAGTATGTGCCAATGGCAGTGGCAAGACAGGGGTCGAGGATGAGGGTGTCCAATCGTTGGACTTGATCTTCGGATGGAAAATCATCACGGAGTTGATGGGCGAACTGGGGAATGTCTACGGAGTGAATGTCCGAGGAAATAGTAGTGAGTGAAATAGGAGGAAAATCATCTGGGAGAGGACCTGCAGGAGGTTGAGGACCCAGCGAAGGAATGCGAGACGTGGGCATGGAGGTATCATCAATGATGGAAGATTTGATGGAGAGGGTACTGGCGGTTGTGGTGTGGGGAGAGTGATGGCCATAGTGGTTAGAATGGGATTCTAAGGAGGGAAGGCAGAGGGGTGACATTGTTTATACTTGGCTAGGGCGGACTTGGCATGTTTCAGATCCCGCTCAGGGACCCAAGAGTCTTCTTCTGCAGAGTATCTCTTCCATCGGATCAGGAAGGAGTGGGAGGTTGGAGTTCCGCGATGATGTAGGATCTTATCTATTTCGTATTCCTTTTTGTCTTCTATCAAGATAGGAGGTGGAGTGGGGAAATTGGGTCCATAGATGGGGTTTTCACGATAGGGGGAAAGAAGGGAAGCATGGAACACGGGGTGGATCTTCCAAGTCTTCAGAAGGTGCCATTGATAGAAGACGGAGGAGAGGACTTTGGTAATGGTGAAAGGGCCTTCCCTTTTCGGAGAGAACTTCAGGTCTGTGATGGCTCTTTTCAAATTTCTGACTTCTAGCCAGACTTTGTCTCCTTTAGAGAATGGGGAGCAGTGTTTGTGGTTTCGGGAGGCCATGATTTGCCTAGCGAGTTCGTGGGCAGCCAATGCCTCATCTTGGGCAGCGGCGAGGGACTTAAGGCGAGAGTCAATGGTGGGGAGAGGGGATTTTGAGAGGATTGATGGTAGGGCCAAGGGTTTGTATCCCATCATGAGGTAGAATGGGAACTTGCCCATAATGAAGTGAGGGCGATGATTGTGTGCAAATTCGGTGTGGGAGGTCAGGGAAGACCAAGATATGGGGTTATTTCCGCAAAAGATGCGGAGATAGATTTCGACTTCTTGGTTGACTCGTTCAGTTTCTCCATCGGTTTGTGGATGATAGGCGGAGGAGAGGAAAAGATCATATTGGAGGAGCCTTCCAAGTTCTTTAGTGAAAGAGGAAGCGAATTGAGGGCCATGGTCGGAGATGATTTTGGAGAAGAGTCCAAAGCAGAGGAAGACTTTGTGGAGGAAGAGTTTGGCGATTCCTTCGGCAGTGATGGCTTTCTTGGTAGGGCAAAGAATTACCCCCTTCGTAAGGCCATGGTCGACCATGACCAATAAGGAATCAAAACCATTGGTGGAAGGGAGATTGGTGATAAGATCACAGGAGACCTGTTGGAAGGGGCAGCAGGCTGAGGAGGCAATGGGCATGAGGGGAGGTGATGTGGGGTGCATGTTGGCCTTGTGCTGCTGGCAGGAGGCACAACCCTCAACATAACAACGAACATAGGTTGCAAGTCCAGGCCACCAGAAGTCAGTGGTGACAAGCTGACGGGTCTTGAGATAGCTGGGGTGACCAGCTGTAAGGTGGTTGTGACAGTGAGCAATGATTGATCAACAAAGATCGTCGTCAGCAGAGACATAGGTGTGGTCCTGGTAGATAAGAATGCCTGCGTCATGCTGCCAGTCAGAGAGGTGGGAGCGGAAGGTGGAGGGGATTTCATCTGACATGGACTGGAGAGCTTGGAGAACAAGGGGGTCAGTTGCTGAGGCATCCTGAATACAGTGGGAGAGGGCAGTGTCAATGACTGAGACAAAGAGGGAGGGAGGAAGGAGGGTGACGCCCTCATTGTTGGTGTCAGAGGGAGGGAGGTGATCCAGCCGGCGAGAGAGGGCGTCAGGCCCAGAGAGGAGAGAACCAGGTACATGGATTATTTTAAGGTCAAAGTCAGCAAGGTCAATGAGCCAGCGAGCCTGGCATCGGTTGAGGGCCTGGGATTGCCGAAAGTAGGTGAGATTGCGATAGTCGATGAAGACTTGCACCGGGAATGGGGAGCCATGGAGGTAGTGGCACCAAGTCTTAAGAGCTCGCAGGACAGCTAAAAGCTCACGGTTGTAGATATCGTAGTTTCGTTTGGCAGGGGAGAATGATTGAGAAAGGTAGGAACAGGGATGCCAATCGCCGTTGGAGTTGGTTTGGAGGAGTATGCTGCCCAAGGCGGATTTAGCAGCATCAGTAGCAATGGCAAAGGGGGCAGAGAGGTTGGGCATGTGAAGGATTGGTTTAGAGAGAAAGAGGAACTTGAGGGTGTCGAAGCTCAATTGGCATGCAGACGACCAGTTCCAAGGGGACGTCTTCTTGGTGAGGTTGATGAGGGGATGGGCAATGTTTGAGTAGTCAGGAATGAATTGGCGGTAGAAGTTAGCAAAACCAAGGAACAATCGAACGTCCTTGACTTTGAGGGGCGTGGGCCAAGAGGCGATCCTGTCTAGTTTGATGGGGTCCATAGCAAGTTTCCCGGGTTTAACAATCATTCCGAGATAGTCGACTTCGGGGACAGTGAACCTGCATTTCTCAAGTGTGAGATAGACGTCAAGTTTGGTCATTTGTTGAAGGACACACTTGGTCCGTTCGGTGTGAGTAGCCTCATCGGGAGAGAAGATGAGCAGGTTGTCCATGTAGATAACAAGCCATCCTTCGGCAATCATATCGTGAAAGGAGTCATTCATGAAGCATTGGAAGGTAGCGGGAGAGTTGGTGAGTCCGAAGAACATAACTGTGGGTTTGAAGAGTCCTTTGTGAGTAACGAAAGCGGCTTTCCATTGGTGACCATCCTTGATGTGAACATTGTTGTACCCCCATTGAATGGCAAATTTGGTAAATAGCTTGGCGTCACGTAGTTTATCAATGAGGTCAGAGATTAAGGGAAGGGGGTAAGCATCTTGGATGGTATGCTCATTGATGTAGTGATAGTCCTGGCAGGGGCGGAGTCCTCCATCCTTCTTCTTCACGAAGAAGAAAGGTGAGGCTTGGAGAGAGTTAGAGGGACGAATCTTTCCAGCCTTGAGATTCTCGTCAAGGAAGGATTCGGTAGCAGTCTGTTCTTCAGGGGAAAGAGGGTAGACTTTCCCTATCTTTGGGACAAAGGAGTCATCGAGGTTGACCTCATGGTCATAGGGTTGTGAGGGGGGAACGTGGTCTGTGGCTTCCTTGGAGAAGACGGAGACAAAGTTGGAATACTCAGCAGGTAGAACGGGCTTTGGTTTAGCGGCTTCAGCTGCAGCAGCTAACTTGGTGGCCTGGGTAAGGTGGGCAACGATGGGGGAGGTCATTGGGATGAATCTGCTTCCACAACAGATGATCTGGTAGATGGCTTGGTTGTCTAGAGCCTGTTCGAGAAAGAGAGATTCTTCTTCCCACCGATTGTATTCAAAAAGGTGGGGGTCGGAGATGGTGTCCACATGGACATGTCGAGGGGGGGGAGAGCTTTCCTAAAAAGGGTTTTGTTCTGATGGACATCAGAGGAGTAGTCAGAGTAGAGTTCCTGTGACTGGTCTTTGGATTTGTTGATGGAGAGGGTTCGTCGAGTCCAATCAATTGTTGGATTAACTCTCTTGAGCCAGGGCATTCCAAGGATAACATTATCTCACCCAAGGTGCATCACATGGAGGAGGATCTTCTGGGCAATGCTCCCGACGTTAAGAAACAGGGTCGAGGAGTATTTTACTACTCTTTTCTGGTTGTATGAGTCGTCTGCATTTCTAGCGGCAGAAGGGGTGGTCAGCTTCATAAGAGGAAAATGGTTCTTCTTGGCAAAGTTCCAATCAATGCAAGAGATATCAGCTCTGCTGTCGATGAGGGCTCTGGTTTCAATGGCTTTCATGGTGTGCAAGGATACGATCAACTGAACAGGGATTTGCATAGCTTTTGTGGTTGATTGTACAATTACAGACGCAACAGATGGAGGAAGGTTTTGCGTTGGGAAAACCTTCACTTCTAAAAATCCAAGGGATAAAGGAAATCTTTTTAACCCTCGCCTGTTCATAGTCTTCTTCGTCATCATCTTCAATGGGTTCAAGCTTCAGAAGGGTTTCTTACTTTACACGTTGAACGGTTTTCGAGGGGAAGGCAGTACAAGTGGGGCTGAGGTGGCTGGGCTTTTGGCATCTAAAGCAAAGTCCTTTCTGGATGCAGTGCTTCCTTTCTTCTGGGATGAGTTTGGTAACTTGAATGACATCTACATCCATAGCATCAGGGTCTCGGAGTTTGGCGGGGCTGGGGGTGTTGGAGAAGTTCTGAGAAAAAGGGCGCTGGACTCTTTTGGTAATCTTGTCGGAGTGATCCCATTGGGTGAAGAAGTGGACAGCCTGCTTATACCAGGTTTCGATGGTGCTGGGGACCGTATCCATGGCATTGATGTGGCACATAAGGAAAATGGGGATTTCAGCGGTGAAGTATTCAATGAGGACATCATTGTTCTTCACTTCAGCAACAAGGGCTCGGTGTTACGACTACCCCGGGTAGGAGTCCGTCATAGCCCTTAGTGAGGTCTGGGGTCATTAGCTTGGAGGGAAGATCCCTGAGTGAATGAGGGGTTCTTGGTAGCTTACGAGAAGCCTCTAGGTGATACAACGAGAGGGACTTCCTCGAGTCACAGGTTCAAGGGACTGTCGCCTCAAGAGGGGACAAAGATTGAAGGGTCAGGGGTTGCAGCGAGAGACTATGCAATTGTAAGGGAGATCTAGGTTACCGTTACAAGAGGTAGGCTGCAAGTATTTAAGTGAACCTGAAGTCCTGGATGAATAAGCGAAATGAAACACTGTGGAAGTAAGGAAAAGGGATGACGTGTCGTAAGAAGGCCGTGGAACGTCAGAGAAGCCTGACTAAGGAAAAGAGATGACATGTCGTAAGAAGGCCGTGGAATGTCAGAGAAGGCTGACTAAGAACAAGGAGTGACGTGTTATAAGAAAACGGAAACTACATCCTATGGGGTTCAAACAGTAGGATAGGTACATGACTCCGGTAAGAGAAGAAAAGGAAGAAAGAAGAATGGTAAGACAAATTGTAACATTACCTCTGGGTTACGTCTGAAGTTCCTACAAAGACTTCTTCAGATGAGGTAACTATTGTGGCCAGGGGAGCCAGTGATGTTGCTCCAAGCAATGTTGTCATAGACATTGTCTCTGTTGTTGTTGGGAGACGGGGCATGGGTGCGATGGCGGGGAGGAGGGACACGACAAGGGGAGGGAGACAAGGTGGTTGAAGGAGGGGAAGGAGGAATGGGACAATGACGGTTTGGACAGAGGTATTGGGGGTGACCAGAGCGAGTAACTCTGCAGATAGGACATTCATAAAGGGGACACCAGATCCTTGAGTGTCCAAGACGCCAGCAAAAGAAGCATGCCTGGTTATAACGTGGATGACTGGGAGAGAGGGGAGTGTTGGAATGGTTCCCAGTCCAAAAGGCTTCAACACGTTCGAGTACATGGACTTCGGTGGGGAAGAGTGGAACAGACGATGCCGAGGGGGTAGAGAGTGCAGGGGAGTGATCCTCTCTGGCGATCTCGGAAATCCGGAGTTCAGAGAGGTATTGATCTACGTCTTCAAGAAACTCTAGCATCCCTAGCTGAAACAGGGCCACCGTGAGGGCGGCACGTAGTTCTCTGTATGTGGTCTGAATGTACTCGAGGTGGAAGGTGTGATGAGCGTCAACATTTCTCGGAGCGTCAAAGAGTGCCAACTTAGCGGTCTGCAGGTATGCACGATAGAGGGCGTAGAGAGGGAAGCCCATGTCGAGGTAGGAGCTGATGGCAATGGCAAGGCGGGGGTCTAGGATGAGAGTGTCCAAATGTTGTACGTCTGCCTCAGAGGGGAATTCATCACGAAGTCGGTGGGCGTGCTGGGGAATGTCTATGGAATGGATCCCAGCGGAAATGGTAGCAAGAGAAATAGGAGGAAAATCAACTGTGAAAGGGATAGGAACAACGCTAGGACCAGGAGAAGGAACACGAGAGGTGGGCATGGAAGTGTCATTGACAAGGGATGATTCAGTGGACAGGGTGTTTTCGGTGGGGGTGTGAGCGAATTCAATAGCCATGGTGGTCATAGAAAGGGATACTAAAGAGCAAAGGCAGAGGGGTGACGACTCTTATAATCAGTCAGGACAGACTTTGCATGTTTCAAGTCCCACTCAGGGACCCAGGAGTCTTCTTCGGCGGAGTATCCCTTTCATCGGATCAGGAAGGAGCAGGAGGAAGGTGTTACGACGCTACCAGTTCTCCTAGCGTAATGTCAAGATTTGATAGTTTAAACAAAGGACTCAACAGTAGGCACTCCTAAGTAGCCTAGAGACTTATAGAGATCCACGAAGGGGAACACCAGAAGATATGTGGTATTCATGTAGAACTAGCTGGGGAGCCTAGTTCTACGGCTGGGTCTTATATAGTGGTACAGAGGTGCTACGAGGCCAGAAGATCCCTTAAGGGGAATCATCTGGAAACCGGTTGGCACAAGGTAAGGTGGAGGCATACTGGAATAAGAGAGGAATCTGGATAGGGAATAATAGTGCCGGTCCTCGTGTGGAACACGATGATGAAACGAAGACCAGAATAGTGGTACATCATACGAAGGCAGTACAGAGCGAGTCATCAGTCCGAAGCACAGGAGTGCTGGCTGCTTAAGGTAGTTAGGAACAGAAAGACGGTAAGGTGGAAGTGGGAGTGGGAGGAAACGAGAACAGGTAATAATCATAAGGGGATTGTTGGGTTGTAACAGAAGGAGTTCCACGATGGTGTAATATCTTATCTATTTCATATTCTTCTTTGTCTTCTATCAAGATAGGGGGAGGAGCCAGGAAGTTGGGACCGTGGATGGAGTTCTCACGATAAGGGGATAGAAGAGAAGCATGGAACACGGGGTGAATCTTCCATGTTTTCGGAAGACGAAGTTGGTAAGAGACAGAAGAGAGGACTTTTGTGATGGTAAAGGGCCCTTCTCTCTTCGGAGAGAACTTTGGGTCGGCTACTGCTCTCTTCAGGTTCCTGGCTTCAAGCCAAACCTTGTCTCCTTTAGAGAATGGGGAGAAATGCTTGCGATTTCGGGAGGCCATGGTTTGCCTAGCAAGTTCGTGGGCAGCCAGTGCTTCATCTCAGGCAGCAGTGAGAGATCTAAGATGGGATTCGATGGCAGGAAGGGGGGAGTTCGAAAGTATTGAGGGAAGGGCAAGGGATTCATACTCCATCATGAGATAGAATGGAGATTTGCCAGTGACGGAGTGGGGTCGGTGGTTGTGTGCGAATTCAGCGTGGGAGGTTGAGGAAGACCAGGACGTAGGGTTGTTTCCACAGAAGATATGGAAATAAGTCTCAATCTCTTGGTTTATCTGTTCGGTTTCCCCGTCAGTCTGAGGATGGTAGACAGAGGATAGGGATAAATCGTACTGGAGGAGTCTTCTAAGTTCCTTGGCAAAGCAGGAGGCGAACTGAGGGCCCCAATCGGAGATGACTTTGGAGAAGAGTCTGAAGTGAAGAAAGACTTTATGTAGGAAGAGGTTGGCAATTCCCTCGGCTGTAACCGTTTTCTTAGTAGGGCAAAGAATCACCCCCTTTGTAAGCCTGTGGTCGACCACGACCAATAAGAAATCAAAGCCTGAGCTGGGGGGCAGATCGGTGATGAGATCACAGGAGATCTGTTGAAAGGGTCGCTGTGCGGAAGAAGGAATGGGCATGAGGGGTGGGGAGGTGGGATGGGTATTCGCTTTGTTTTGCTGGCAGGAGGCACAGCCTTCAATGTAATGATGGATGTACAGTAGGTGGCAAGACCGGGCCACCAGAATTCGGCAGAGACAAGTTGGCGGGTCTTAAGATAACCCGGGTGACTGGCTGTGGGGTGATCATGGCAGTGGGAGACAATGGAGCTGTGAAGTGCATCATCGGCAGGGACGTACAGTATATGTGGCCCTGATAGGTTAGAACATTGCCATCATGTTGCCAATCAGAGAGGTGGGATTGAAAGGCAGAGGGGATTTTGTTAGCCATGGACTGCAAGGCTTGAAGGATGAGGGGATCGCCCATGGAGGAGTCTTGGATGCGGTGTGAGAGAGCAGTGTTGATGACCGAGACAAAGAGCGAGGGGAGTAGTAGGGTAACACCGTCATTGTCGGTGTCAGAAGTAGGGAGACGGTCTGGTCACCGTGAAAGCACATCAGGTCTGGAGAGAAGTGTTATGGCTATGGCTTCCCCCAACTCATTTCCTTGGAACAACCCCAACTCACCTTCCAGGACCCTGGGAAGGACCCTTCTCAATGAGTTGTGTAACTTAGGACATGAAGACCTAATGCTGGATGAACTGTGGGATGAGTTCATGTGTCTCGACTATGTCGAGCCAATGGACAATGGGACTTCCCAGGGAATCCCCAGGGACCATCCCTAATTTCTTTTTATATCATTTCCAATTCCTATACTCTATAAATGGACACATCTCGCCTTGGCATCTACTGTACTTACTGTAGGTAATGCCTCGTGTTCCCCTCACCCAGACAGATCCAGATCCCAATCTAGATCTCGCTTGATTAGTGCTGTTCCCTATTTAGATAGTTTAGACCTCCCCTAAACTAACCAAAGTAGTATTTAAGTTCGCACTCCGTTGTACTTCCTTTCCCTCCAATCTTGATCTGTGCCTTTCATCATAATAGTCTTGATCCACTGCGAAGCCTGATCGCCACTTTGCTTCTATATCATCTGCTTCTATCTCCATGTCTTGCAATCAGTCTTAGCCTGAGGTTAACACCCAGCACCTAAGCCTCAGTCCTAGAAGGGTACTGTCCCCTAGGCCTAGTACCACCCGTTGGGAGCCAGCGCGCTCAGCCTTCCGGTGAAGGACCACTTCATATGCGAAGTGCTATGTGGACGGCCCCATGTATACGTCAGGCTAGCATAGGCGCTCCAGAGGGAGAAGGCTAGTGCGCTAGACCTCCACCGGTCACTACTCTCAAGTATCTGGTGCTGTCACCTTAGGAGTTCCCATTCTTCTCTAGTAATACATGTTGAGACCCAGCCCTCTCAACACTTGTTCTCCAAGCCAATAGGAGACTTCGCCAGTACACCACTGTGGTCGAGATTGTTATGGTCCCGCGTAACAGGAAGGGAGCCAGGGACGTGGATCATTTTGAGGTCAAAGTCAGTCAAATCAAGGAGGGAGTGGGCTTGACGGCGGTTGAGAGCTTGGGGTTGATGGAAGTAGATGAGGTTGCGATGATCGGTGAAGACCTGGACGGGAAAGGGGGAGCCGTGTAGGTAATGATGCCAGGTCTTGCGGGCACGTAGAACAGCTAGAAGTTCTCAATCGTAGATATCATAATTGCATTTGGCAGGGGAGAATGATTGGGACAGGTAGGAGCAGGGGTGTCAGTCACCATTGAAGTTGGTTTGAAGGAGGATGCCGCCCGAGGCGGACTTGGAAGCATCTGTGGCGATGGCAAAGGGGGCAGCGAGGTTGGGTATGCGAAGAATGGGTTGTGAGAGAAAGAGGGATTTGAGGGTATCAAAGGATAACTGGCAAGCAGTTGTCCAGTCCCAGAGGGAGGCTTTTTTAGTAAGGTCGATGAGGGGACGGGCAATGTTTGAGTAGTCCAGAATGAACTGCCGGTAGAAGTTGGCAAAGCCAAGGAAAGATTGAATGTCTTTGACCTTGAGGGGGGTGGGCCAGGAGGCGATCCCATCCAGTTTGACAGGGTCCATAGCAAGTTCGCCCAGTTTGATGATCATTCCGAGATAGTCGACTTCTGTGACAGCAAATTGACATTTCTCGAGCTTGAGGTGGAGCTCGAGTGCGGTCATGCATTGGAGGACATGCTTAGTTTGTTCGGTGTGGGTTGCTTCGTTGGGGGAATAGATGAGTAGATCATCCATATAGACGACAAGCCATCCTTCAGCAATCATATCACAGAAGGAGTTGTTCATGAAACGTTGGAACGTGGCGGGGGAGTTGGTAAGTCCAAAGAACATGACAGTTGGTTCAAAGAGTCCCTTATGGGTGACAAAGGTGGCCTTCCATTGATGACCATCCTTGATGTGGACATTGTTGTATCCCCAGTGGACGTCGAACTTGGTGAATAGCTTGGCATCGCGAAGTTTGTCAATGAGGTCAGAGATCAAGGATAGAGGATATGCGTCTCGAACTGTATGTTTGTTGACATAGTGGTAGTCCTGGCAAGGGCGAAGTCCTCCATCCTTTTTCTTTACGAAGAAGAAAGGGGAGGCCTGGGGGGAGTTGGAGGGACGTATCTTCCTGGCTTTGAGGTTTTCATTGAGGAAGGACTCAGTGGCCATTCGTTCATCTGGGGAGAGAGGGTAAACCTTCCCAATCTTAGGGACAAAGGACTCGTCAAGATTGATTTCATGGTCATACGGCCGGGAGGGGGGAACATGATCTGTGGCTTCTTTGGAGAAGACCGGAGCGAAGTCGGCGTATTCGGGGGGGAGAACAGGTTTGGGTTTGGCGGCTTTGGCGGTGGCAGCCAATTCGGTCACTTGGGTGAGGCAGGCAATGAGAGGGGAATTCTGAGGGATAAACCTGCTTCCACAACGGATGACCCGGTAGATAGCTCAGTTGTCTAGTGCTCGTTCAAGGAATTGGGATTCTTCCTCCCACCGATTGTATTCAAAGAGTCGGGAGTGAGAGATGGCGTTTACGTGGACATGCCAGGGTGGAGGAAGGGTATCTTTCTTGAAGAGGGTCTCGTTCTGATGAACGTCAAGGGAGTAGTCAGAGTAGAGTTCTTTGGATTGATCCCTGGATTCATCGATGGATAGGGTTCGTAGTGTCCAGTCGATGGTGGGATTAACCTTCTTGAGCCAAGGCATGCCAAGGATGATATTGTCTCGTCCAAGATGCATGATGTGGAGGAGAATTTTCTGAGCAATGCCTCCTACATTAAGGAAGAGGGTGGAAGAATACTTCACAGTTCCTTTCTTGTTATAAGAGTCGTCGGCATTTCATGCAGCAAAGGGGGAGGTGAGTTTTTTGAGGGGAAGACAGTTTTTCTTTGTGAAGTCCCAGTCGATGCAGGAGATGTCGGCTCCACTATCGACAAGGGCTCGGGTTTCTACGGCTTTCATGGTGTGCGAGGGTACAATCAACTGGATAGGGATTTGCATGGCTTTGATAGTTGACTTTACAAGTACAGACGCAACCGAAGGGGGAAGGTTTTGCATAGGGGAAACCTTCCTCTCTAAAAATCCATAGGGACAAAGGAGATCCTTCTGATCCTTGCTTCTTCGTCATTATCCTTGTCATCATCCTCCACAGGTTCAAGTTTCGGGAGGGGTTCCTCTTTCACTCACTGAACTGTCTTTGAAGGAAAAGAGGGGCAAGTGGGACTAAGATGACCTGGTTTCCGGCAGCGGAAGCAGAGTCCCTTCTGGATGCATCGCTTCCTTTCTTCTGGGGTGAGTTTGGTGACTCGAATGATGTCTATGTCCATAGCGTCGGAGTCTCAGGTTTTGGTGGTGGGGGGGGGTGTTGGAGAAGTTCTGAGAGAAGGGTCTCTGTACCCTTTTGGCGATCTCATCAGAATGGTCCCATTGAGTGAAGAAGTGGACGGCCTATTTATACCATTTGTTGATGGTATCGGGGGCGGTATCCATGGCGTTGATATGTCTCATGAGAGGGATGGGGATTCCAGCGGCGAAGTAACCAATGAGGACATTGTTGTTCTTTACTTCAGCAACAAGTGCTCGGTTCTTGAATTCGGTGATGTATTGGTTAAGTGGGGGAGAGTACTGGTTTCCTTTTACCTTGACCATTCTGGTGACGATCATCCAGTTGATGACATTCCCCACGGTGTCCTGGTGTTTGAAGGATTTCTTGAAGTCGTTGGCAAAGTTGATGAAGGTTCCAAGGGTGATGGTGGTTCCAAAGATGGACTTCTTTCGGAAGGTGGATGCCCAAGTTAGGGCAGATCCCTTTGTCATGTATGAGAGTGGAAAGGTGATCCTCTTTTCGTCAGTGTCGTAGACAGCTTTGTTGACTAAGAGGTAGAACTGGATGGTGTCAAGCCAGGGAATGGCTTTCTCGTATGAGCCGTCATAGGCTTCGGAGGTTCTGATGCGGAGCTTAGTGGGTTTGGAAGACATGGGGTGAGTTGGGGGTTGAGAGGGAGAAGGGGGAGGTCTGTGGAAGGGTGGTGGAGGAAGAGTTGCCGGGGGTGGGG